>JABASH010000936.1:0-31358 GCA_019776445.1 Tomocerus maximus
AAGAATACTGGACGGAGGAACACAAGATTGGTTTCTTAATTCCTAAAAAATGTTTTTTAGAAAAAGTCCCGTGGAACATTCTGCATTTTCGTTTATTACTTTTATTTATCACTATTACAAGACTGTCGCAGCATTTAGTCATCTGTGCTTTACAACATATCCGCTATTACCCTGTTAGCTGGATATGCATAGTTTAGGGTCTGACTGCCTGCCCCCCCCAATTCCCCATTCGCAGCTTTGCACTACCCACGAAATCATTTAGCATAAGTCAAGTCCGAGTCTCGACAAGTCTTTTTCTGACCTTATAATTTGTCCTTTTTTGACTTTTTTAGTAATTTTGACGTTTTGCTTCGTTATTAGCAATATCTAGGCTAATTCCATCTTTCTTTCTGCTACAAAAGTACTAAGCTATATTTTATTATTTTTAGTTATACAAAGGAATGTACCGCTTAAGTTTTAAAAATATTATTTTTGTTTCCAGGTATTCAGGGCCAGGGTTTGTCCTTGACAAGATTTGTATGAGAGAACAAAAATCAACAATTATCCAACATCATCCAACCAGGTATTCTGGTTTGTCCTTGACAAGCGTAGCATGAAAGAGGACAAAATAGATGAGAAACAGTATAAAATGAAAAAGTCAAAAAATTTAACTAAAAATCTTTTTATAGTGCGTCAGGCTTAAATACATTGGGCGAAAAATTTTCTACCCGGACCATAGGCTTAAATACATTGGTAAAATATTTTCTAAAAACCATGAAAAATTTTATAATTTTTTTTGGGGTAACTAAAATCTCACGACACGTCTATGTTAGATTAACCATCAGAAAAAAATTTGTAACGTTTAAAAAATAAATTTCCGGCGTATGATTATTAATATTACGTTGTTTTAGAAGAAATGCGTTTCCAATTTTTGGGCCCATTTTAATAGATTACCATATTTGGTTTTCAGGAGTGAGTGAGAAGTGGAGGAGTGAGTAAGGATTACCTCATTATTACCTACACCTCGCTCCTCCACCTCCTCCTCTACCTCTGCAACCACTACCTTACTTTAATCGAAATCCTTTCAGCAGAAACTGGTGCGCAATTAAGTTTTTAATATTTTATGAAAACTGAGATTGTAATATTATAATGAAATTTTCGCCTTTATAGTACACCGATGAAAAATGACAAACAGATTATATAAACAAAGCTTTATTTTAAATTTTAATGGGTACACGGAATTTAAATACAAAAAGTTTAAATATTCTGAATAATATTTTGTAACTCAGCTATCAAGTGAAGTTTGTTGACACTTTTCTGATGTTTCTCGACTGCCACACAAAGTTTATAGCGAACTTCAAGCATGTCAAATACAGTCATTTTTCTGGAAACCAATGTAACACTTTCTAGGAGTCGCTGCATTTCTGACGTGTACACCAACAAAGCTTTGGGAGCTACAAAATGAACAACTTTTGAGTTATATATCACTGTACATTGAATTCCAACACATTAAATAATTTTAATCAGCGGATGTCTTACGTGTCGAGATTGGTTTGGCGACCGGAGAGCTTGGTGTAGAAGTAGACTCTGAAGTTGTGTCCAGTTTTTTGCGATTCTTTTTAATGGTACCACGTTGCCACGAGCTCCTCTTTCGTTTCTTCTGACTATTAGTAATCAGAGTTGGTAACTCTTCCTCTTCCTTTGGTTCCTCCGTTTCTTCCTTACTAATATTTACTACAGCCACTACGTCTCTTTCATTACGGCTTTTAATGATTTCTGCTCAAAAATGATTCTAGTCAAATACTAATGAATTAGTTTTAGTTTTTTTAAAAGTGAAACAAGAATCAAGAACCTTTGCAGATTTCTTCAAAGTCAGAATCCATTTCTTTGTCTATCAGATCCTCTGCCCGATCTCGCAGTTGCTTAGCATGATGGCGCAAACGCTAAACCAAATTAAAACGATTATTAACCACAATCCAAGCGGTTCATCAGGTAATGCCTATGATGAATTGATTAATACGTACTCTGTCGGCATCATTGGTGTCAGGGTTGTACTGCAAAGCATTCTGAACAATCAAGTTTATATCATGGAGAAACATTTCCGCACTTAAATAGTAGCCCACGTCTATCTTGCTCATCATTGTCTCAAAATCCATAGGATCTTTTATTATTTCCCCGTAATCTGGAACTTCTTCCAAATTCACTGGCTTTGTGAATTCCACGAAACTAAAATAGAAGCAAAATTTTTAGCACACATTCATTGAAGTCATTATACCCCCTATGCCATTTAAAAATGCGATTCTACACAATAACGTGCCGGAAAAATTGAAATATGATAAAACCTTCGGTCTCTTGCAAGTTTCGCCAACATTTCTCTGAGAAATATTCGAAGCTCTCTTAAAGTTGAGTTTTCTTTCTTCTCAATTTTATGTAATTCGTCCTCAGTCAAAACTTTCTTCTCAATTGGAGCCAAAGGTAACTCCTCAGTAGGAACTAGAATATTTATTAATACATATTATAAAAAAACCTTAAAAAATATTTATATCAATATAATAAAATTAGCAGTATATTAATATTAGCAGTTTAGCTATATATTAATTCTGTACCTTGAACGTCCTGTTTCACAATAAGTGCCTGAGTAAAAACGCCTTCAAAGAAAGCTTTTCGCTCTAAGTCTGTTGGTTCGTCAATTTCTTCTTTTTCCAAGAAAAACGCATCAAATTCTTCTATAAAAGAATCCTCAGACGTAGCTATCACCAGACACGGTGAAGTCACACTAGAAATTAGTTTAGAATGCAAGATAGCTTTTGAGACATCTGATAACATTTTAAGCAAACTGTCCAACCGAGGGAGATAAAGGATTGACGGCTCTTTGTAGCTTAATGGAGCAGATGCCAACTAAATAAAGTTCAAACCCAAACTATAACACTGTTACATCAATATCAAAATTGTTTTAACCAATATAAAATAGCAATATTTATACTAACGATTGAAACTGCAGCATCTTGTTCTTCACGAAGAATAGCAATTTCATGCAAATCTAGACGAAAGATCTTGACAGATTCGAACCGATGCAGGATTCCAGGAATTATGAATTCCTCAATGACCTCTGCGTTTTGAGAATGAATGAGCATTCGTTTCAACGACGGTTCCGACACAACTTCCGTATTCAAGGGGAACATCTCGTTTATTTTCTTCTCGATCTTAGAAATATTTCTTCCAAGCAATGGCATCAACTGTGGAGGCAATGGTTTCTGTATCTGTCGCTGAATGGGTCGCACTGTCTTTAAAGATGTCAACCAATCTTCTCGAGTCACTAGGACCTTGTCAAAGTCAACTAAAAGCTTCTGTTTTGAATTGTAAATCTGTGGAAAGGATCTTCTCAGTGCGGACATACTAGACTAAAATTTAAAGAATTATTTTTCAACATTAATAAAATTGCAAAATGTTTTCCATAATAAATTTAAAAAAAAATCATTTTATGATTATACTTCTGAGCAGAGCAATTTGAGATCTGCACCACTGAAGCCACTAGTCTTTTCAGCCAATTCATCCATCAAATCTGTTACCATAAGAGGGTCTACAGTTTTCTTCAAATGAACTTTTAGGATTTCCTTACGTGCCTAAAGAGCATTCAATTAATTTTAATGACCAGTGCAAAAATGGTTATTTTTGAATATAGGATGTCAGGAATTGCATATAACATACCTCTTTGCCAGGGAGGAAGAACGGAATTTCAAAGTCAAATCTGCCAGGACGTCTCAAAGCAGGATCGATTGAATCAATTCTATTTGTAGCTCCAATAACGATTATATCACCACGGTCGTTAACACCGTCCAATTCAGCAAGGAGAGTCGAGACAACGCTGTTGTGGAGTTGCTCCTGTTCATAAATATTTAATTTTCAACAAATGAGTCATTGTTCACGTATTAAATATACTCGACAAAATTTAAATAATACTAAGACACTTACAGATTTGGAAGACCGGATTGGCGCGAGACCTACAAGCAAAATTGGCAGTAACAACATTAAAATTTGATATTTGCAATGATAGATTTGATATTGCGAATTGAATAATTTTTCCCACCGTCGATTTCGTCGAAGAATATAATAGATGGCTGGTGGGCAGCCGCTTGTTCAAACAAAACTTTTAATTGTCGCTCTGATTCGCCGACCCACCTATAAAAAATGGCCTCTTTTAATTAGAATTAAACCTAACAAATTTTGATATAAATCAAAGTTTAGCAATAAAAAGTATTTCATACCGATTGAGAATATCCGCCCCCTTTCTCAGAAAAAAAGAAACTTTTTTCCCACCTACATTGAGACATTCATTGGCCAAAGCTCGAGCCATTAGAGTTTTTCCTGTTCCTATAAATTAAAGATGAGTTTGGAAATATTGAAATCTGAATATTAAAAACCCTACCCATTGGTCATTTAATATTTAACTCTATTCACCTGGAAGTCCATGAAATATTATTCCTCTAGGAGGTGTGATATTTCTCCGCACATAAAATTCCTTGTAAATCAAAGGAAAAATTGTCATTTCCTTTAGTTTGTTTATGTGGTCTGACAAGCCTCCAATCGATGCGAAAGTAACTGACGGGTCAACTTTAATCGGCTGCAAGTCGCTCAGAAATTGACGCTGTAACAACAACGAAACGCATTTCATTACGTAGTAATTTAGTGATAACAATTCGGATAAAACTGAACTGATGTGAAGATGTCCATCAGCACATACGTCCAGTTCTGCTATTATCGCTATTATGGCTATACTCAAATATTATTATCTAACTTATATTTTCATTTTAAAATGTGTACTATGAAACAAATTATTCATGAAACGTTGGATTTCATAAGAGAAGGGTTCCTCTGCTCTACCTGCTGTGCTTTAAACGATCCCTTGTCCACGCCAATAGCATTCGAATTGGGTCTCTTCTTTGGCTGATACTTGTCATCGTCAGAGGAGGAAGACGATGCAGAAGAAACACGGCGACGCTTCTTAAAACGATTTGAGCGACGTATATATTCACGAAGAGACGGTGCAAAAACTGTCAATAATTTAATTTCAATATTAGTTAATGTAAGGATTTAGATATAAATACGAAAACTTCTATTATTCCTACTTTCTTCCTTTTTGACTGGCTTGGGGCGTTCACGTAAGCGCATGGCTACTGGCTCGACAGTTTCTGCCCTTCGACTGTCGTAAAACTGTTGTTGAGTTTTTCGTCTCGAACTTGTTCTCTTAACTCTCGTGTACATATCCTATTACACAAATATGATATTAATGAGGAAAAAACAAAATCGTATAAATACATTGAAATCAATAACTGACATCTGACTCCTCGCAACTTCCATTCTCCATCTCCATCCCATCACTTTTTATTATTGGCCTTTCTCTAACACGGTCTGATCTGCGGATAGGTCTTTCGTCGTTTTCAATTTTATTAGGCGAACTATCTTGCGGATATCCAGGGGCAGTTGGTCCTGTACCTCCAAAAATCCATGACTGATTATACGAACCATAGCGTAACTTCCTACGTCTAGTTGAACGACGCAAACCTAAACAAATATTACAACATTGAAGAATGAAATAAAATAACATTAATAATCAAGACGGCCAACAATGAATCTTACTGCTAGTGGACCCACATGTATCTTCATTCTCTTTATTGTTCTCGTTTTCTTCGTAGGATTCTGTCTCGGAAAAATCAGTCTGTTCTTCCTCGGTCTATTACGACAAAATTACAAAATATTGTAACTATTATTATTATCTATTAATTCTTGCAAACTGCCAAAATGTTGTAATTATTACAAACTTTCGAAAAACTATTTTTACTAACCAACTTTTAAAATATTTTGTAGTTAATTACAAAATTTCAAAATATTGTAACAAGTTGTCAGTAAAAACTTTCATAATATTATTGGTATCGGTAGCAGTACAAACCTTCAAAACTTATTTAAAAATTACGAAATGAAAAGGAGTAACAAACAAAGGAGCTATCTTACCTCGATATGATTGGAATTCATCGTAAGCCGTGCTGAATTCCTAGTGGTTATATTGTTCCTGGGAGTGACACTCCCAGACCCAGAGTCTTCTCTCATCGTTGTCAAAAATAAATATTTTGTCGTCACGTAGAGGTAAAAGGTCAAAAAACAGCTCTCTTTTTTATTTATCACTTGTCCCTAATTAGGACTATGGCAGTGAGTCAGTAGTGAGCTAATAAAAGAGCGAAATGGAAGATAGATCCTGATAGATCGGAGAGACAGAGACGAAAAAGACAGAAGAGAAGCTCTTTTCTCTGTTTTCCAACGAGAATCTCCAGTCTGCCTGCATACAGATACAGACAGTGCAATACTTTTATCGTTACGCTCTCTTCCCGCTCTCCTCCGCTCTTCTATATCGATTTATTCAACTTCCTTGGGGCACACAAAGAAAACCAATCCTGTTACAGTTGTCCCTATAAGTTATCTTATCGTTCAATATCAAAATTCCGGAGAGTAGACTACCGAAACACAAATCTTGTTCGGTCAGGCCTCAACGGGACCCAACAGTCAAAGAAAAATTTAACCGACGATAACGCAATGTCCCAATAGTCCCATCCTTATCCTTACATCAACTGCAATTAATTATGTCAATTCTTCTGCCGGTTTAGAGTGCAAAATATCGAAGATGCATGGAGTTTTGTCTTCCGAAAGGGTGTTGTTGGGAAAATTATAGAAAAATACAATGAAAGGCCTCAATGTTACATTGAAAATCGAGGCGTAAAAGGTTTTAGAGTTCATAGAATAATAACTAGCAAGCCCCCAATACAGAGGGCTGTCTAGCAAGACGGGTCAGTGGGACTGTGGGACCACTGCACTGCGCTCTAGGTCTAGGTCACTACCTACCAGTGATGAGCAAATGGGAGAACTTTCGAGAGGGAAGAAATATTATTAGGACTTATTAGAGGCATGAAATTTTGGGAGGACTTCCGGGAGGACTTATTAAGAGTCACTTGATTTGGGAGGACTTTTGGGAGGACATAATATAAGAGGAGTGAAATCTGGGAGGACTTTCGGGAGGACTTATTAAGAGTCGCGTGGTTTGGGAGGACTTTTGGGAGGACTTGAAGCTGGGAGGACTAAAGGCCCATCCATGTATTTAAGTAGGGAGGACTTATTAAGAGCCACGTGATTTGGGAGGACTTGTGTTTGGGAGGAATTTCGGGAGGACTTATTAAAAGTAACTTGTAAACTGGGCAAACACGGTTCATTGGGATTGTGACCACACTGATCACAAATGGTTAAAGTATCATGTCCCAGAAATTCGACTGGCAAAAGATCCCAGAGGTCAAAAGCTCGATTCCTATCGATCTCCAACCACAACTTTCCTTCCCTAGGGGGTATGTAGAAGAAGGATTCTTTGATTTTTAAAACTTTTTTGTGGTTATTGCTACTCAGAGCCTCAATCCGAAAAAAAAATTCGGAGAATGAGAGTGCTTTATAAGTAGATTTTATTTCTTTGTTTTACACAATTCTTATTGCATCTTCTCCATTAGCATGCAATAAACACCTTGAAACTTGGATTGGAATGGAAATTGGATGCATAGAAAAGTTTTAGCATTTTAGAAAGCTAAAAAAGTGATCCTATCACAACAAACTGTTATATTGCGTCATATGAACATGTTGGTAACATGTGTTTGTTTAATAGTAATGACAATATGAATAGTACTAATAAATAATTATTTTATTCATAAAAATCAAAATGTAATTAATTATTCATTAAAATTAAAAAACTCTGTGATAGAAAATGGAAATGTTGACAGTAATAATTGGAACAGAACAGAACTCAAGTGGCACAGTGTGCAACAACAGCATGTCTTCGTAAATTATCTGATCTTGAAAATATTTTTCCACATAATGAACACTCAAACGACTGCTTCCCCTCGCAGGCAAATTTTCGGTGTCGCCACAATGATTTATTTGAGGTGTATCGCTTTCCACATTTAGGGCATTCGTAAGACTCTTTTTCGGTACTGTTACTATCATCTTGACTGTGGTACTGGGGCAGATTGTTGAAATTTAAATGATACTGATGGCTTGCTGATGATGATGATGTACGTTCTTCTTCGCTTTCATTAAGTTCGGCTTTTACTAATGGCTCCGATTCTGTTCGTTCAAAAAATAAGCATGATAAATTGAAAAAAATTGCATATTAGTTTCCATTTAATTGGGTGGAGGTATTTTTGAAGAAGAGGCCAAATAAAAAGCAACAGTATTTTAATGGAAGCAGTTACAGGTCACTAGCTAACAAAATCTTGTTTCAAACCCACTAAAGTAGCTTTTCATGCTACTAAAAACTTCGTGGAAAAATCTTTCGTTAGCAATAAGAATTTATAGTATTCCTCTTTTTACAAGATGGGTTAACAAAAGTAAATTCTTAGCTAAAGCTAAAAGCAACCTGGTAATGTGATAATGAATACTAATATTATTTATTTAAATTCAATGTCCCCTGTCAAATTAAGAATGATAAGAGGGCAGAGTAAGACCCGAATGATCTATAATATTTTATAATACACAAGCACGGGAATGTTCTTATTTCGACTAGTAATATATTATTGATCACAGCTCGTTGCTGGTCTGTTCGTTTTATTTAGTTTTGATACATGGTAGTCAAAGTCTGGTAAAAGATATTGACGTTTCAGTAATTTTCATTTTAATGCCTACGGCGCTCGCTGCGTTCGGGCATTACATTGCCTACCATCCTAAAAATCTTAGCTTTAGGTAAGGACATTGACATTGAGTTGTTATGGATAGATCGTGGATAGCTATAAAAAATTCTTCCTACATCATCCTGTACATTTTTGTCTCGAAAGTTTTCGCCCAAAATATTATAAGTCAATCTAGTGGAAAATTACGTACATTGTACACCAATTATCTTAATTTTTTGCCAAGAAATCTATTCCATTTTTTGAACAATATTAATTACAAATTGCTTTACCGTCAAAATCGTCTACATCATAAAAATCTGCTTCGTCACAATGTTCTTCTTCATTAGTAATCTCTTCTTCATCAATTGATTCGACTTCTTGTGGTAAGGGTAAGGGTGGCGGTTGTCCAACAGGGTTATTATTTGGAGGCGGTTGTACTACTTCATTCTCTTTTTCTTGATTGAATAGGCCTCGGATTCTCAGGGATTCTGCAACTTTAAGGAGTGATGGGAGGTCGTCTTGAGGAATTGTTGCTTCCCCTCTGTACATGTAGCTAATAAGAGCCTGTAGCTCTGTGTACTTGACTTCGTTCAAAAATATTATCGGATGTCGCTCATTGCACGACGCCTGAGCTAGGACATTCTGAAAAATTCAAAAAAAAATTACTTCTGACTTCTTCACCACTAAATTATAAAATATCCCCATATATAATTTTATTACATGCGTTTAATGAGGTAGAATGCACCAAAAATCACAACTTACTTGAAAGAAAGGACTGCTAGCAGCAAGAATTACTTGATGAGCTTTCAGGAAACGACCCTCCGCCGCTAATGTCACGTCAACAAGGGTTTCCGTTTTCAACAGTTCATTAAAAATAGTCTGAGTAGTCTCCTGGTGACTTGTCCACCGTAATCGGATTTCTTGACTCATTTTCTTCAGTTTTTAACTTTTATCAATCAGAGTTTATTTACTTCTGCCTTCAAAAATTCCCACACAGTCGATGGCGCATTGTTTGTAATGCAGTGGGATTTAATTCATTCTTTCCACTAAATGCTTTGATATTGATATCGTTCTTCATTCTTCAGAGGTCTTTCATTGCTTTGCGTTTTTAATTTTATTATTCCGCAATGGGTATTAAAAATCTGTCCATGCTTATTGGAGATAATGCTCCCAACGCTATTAAAGAAAATGAATTCAAAAACTTTTTTGGTTAGTAGTGTTTCACTTTTAATTTCTTTGGGAAAATAGATACGCATTTGTGCATAATATTATACCAGCAGTGAGACAGTCAGTGGTATTATCAATTATAACACATTTTTGTTTTATAGGACGAAAGGTAGCCGTAGATGCGTCTATGTCCTTATACCAATTTTTAATAGCTGTTCGACAAGAAGGTGCTCAGTTGACATCATCTGATGGAGAAACTACCTCTCATTTAATGGGATTTTTCTACAGGACAATTAGAATGGTCGAAAATGGGATAAAGCCCGTCTATGTTTTCGATGGAAAGCCGCCTGTGATGAAAAGTGGAGAACTGGAAAAGAGGACAGAACGCAGGGCTGAAGCCCAAAAGGTATTGTAATTGGCATTTAATTGTGCCAATTAGTTACAATTTTCCTATCATAATTATCAATTTAATATACTTAGGCTCTTGATATCGCTGTTGAAGCTGGGAACACTGAAGAAATCGACAAGCAGTCCAAAAGACTCGTCAAAGTTTCGAAATCACATGTAGAAGAAGCTCAGCAATTACTCGGGTTAATGGGCATTCCATTTGTTAAGGTGAATTGTAATTTATCAGTAAAATGAATTTGTAAATATTTCTGGGTATTCGTTTTTATAATTTCTAATCGGTATTGGTACATTTATAGGCACCTTGTGAAGCGGAAGCTCAATGTGCTGCATTGCAAAAAGCTGGCAAAGTCTATGCCGTTGCAACAGAAGATATGGACGCTTTGACCTTTGGAACAGGTGTTTTACTCAGACACTTAACATTCAGCGAAGCCAGAAAAATGCCCATAAAAGAATTTTACTTGGATAAAGTGCTGGAAGGACTCGCGTTTACTATGGATGAAGTCAGTTTGCAATAGAAAATAATATTCATTTGTTACAAAAAAAACGCTTTATTTCATGTACAAATTAACTATCAACTATATTTGTTTTCGTAGTTTATCGACATGTGTATTCTTCTTGGTTGCGACTATTGCGATTCCATTAAAGGGATTGGTCCGAAAAAATCAGTTGAGTTGATCAGACAGCATAAAAATATTGAGACAATAATTAAAAATATTGACACAAAGAAGTATCCTATTCCAGAAAATTGGCCGTACAAGGAAGCCAGAGAATTATTTATCAATCCTGAAATTGAAGATCCTGAAAAAGTTACCCTGAATTGGACTGCACCGGATGAAGAAGGCCTTGTAGAATTTCTCTGTAAAGACAAGGGTTAGTAAAAAGTAGACTATTCAAAATATATACATTATTGAACATATTTAAAATGACTGTTTTAGAATTTAGTGCATTAATGAAATAATTAACTAGACTTAGACCGTTAATTTTATTTTTTAGGATTTGCTGAAGAAAGGATTCGGAATGGTTGTAAAAAACTGAAAAAGGCAAAGACATCCACTACGCAAGGAAGACTAGACAGTTTCTTTAAAGTGTTGCCGTCATCTAACAGCAGTACGAAAAGACCTGCTGTGGATGATAAGAAAAAGAAACCAGAACCGAAAAAATCTCGTGGTGGTGCTGGAGGTCGTCGTGGTGGACGCTGATTATTATTGTATCTCTCTTTTATTTTTGACTAAATATACCTTAAAACGGATGCATTTTAGTACTGTAGTTAACTACTACAGTACAGCATTGTTAAAATCCTTTGAATTAAAAACTGAATAAAATTAAATCATTTGCACTCCATAATAATATTTTCCAGAACTAAAGTACATTAACGTATTGTATTATATTTTTGTTTTACTTGTTGTAATGACTATCATATTATTTTCTCTTATTTTTTGCAAACTTTGAAGAATCTCGATTGATTGAAATCCCGCTCGACCTACAAGAGATTTATTCACTTTATTCAAAACAAATCTGGTAAATTATGATAAAACCCTAAAATCATACACAACAGATTGCATTGAGTTTGGAATCGAGTTTTACGCGAATATTCCCATTGGACGTTTTCACGGTTATGCTATTGGTAGGAAAATAATAGGATTTAACATGGATTTGGAATTCTAAAAAACTGTCTTTAACTTCTGACCGAGGTGTAACTTTTGTTGTATGACTCGTGAAAAATTAAGCTGCACATTTCTGAAAAGCCTATGTCCGACGTTCCACTTGCTGATACATCGCAATTACTACTAATGATAATGACATAACAGTGAGAATACGTCAATTGGTAAATGAATGTAGTGTAAAGATGTATTTTATTATATACCTAGATTAATTTGAAGTTAAGAATATTTTTGGGAATTATTTTCTTGTTTTTGTCTTCTAATAGCGTTGTCTCGCTCATTTTTTACGATTTTAAAGTTTATTATCAGTATTTTTTGCAACAAGCCATTTTCTCTTATACAAATGTCCGAAAGCTCTAATCCAAACTTACAAATAATCAAATAATATATAAGGAAAAATTAACTTGTGTGATAATTAATATTTTTCTTCTTCCGGGTCCTTGAAGCAAATCAAGAAACGGGAATAAACGGTTTGGTCTCCTTCTTTTTGCCAACTAAACATTGCGATGCCTGAACCAGTTTATGCACATAGGATTCAAAGGTTTTTGTCTTTTGCTCTATCTTATCTCATTATTCTTTTTCGCCTACGTAGGTTCACAACGTTCAACCTTCTTTGCAATTTCGGAGAAATCTGTCTAGATTTCTATTACATCATCGGCACCCATTTTCGGGTCGTAGAGTCGTCGTAAGCCTACTCATCGTATACTTCCAGTTTCCTGCTTTTCCTTCTACTACGCCTCTATCTTTCTAATTCTGCTAAAGTAATACTAGCACCACAGTAGTACCATCGATATTGCCGTTACTAAAAAGTCCCGTAGTAATAAACTGCCAATGACTGACAGTTTCACAATTCATTGTAAGATTGCATATTTAGTGTTATTTGTTTCATAATTTACGGGTAGTTTCTGTTAAGGATCGTAGTATCATGGAGAAAACAATAGTAGAATACTTTGCAGAGCACGAAGGATACCGTTGCGGCTATTGTAAATCCCCGAATACCAATTTCTCACACGGTAATAATAATATATAATAACCCAAAATAGCTGAAGAATAAAGTGAAACGATTTTCTTCATTTCAAAATATAACTAATGAAAGATTTTTTATTGCTAATAAATAAAGGTAAATTCTTTTTTGATTCAGGGATGTGGGCACATACGATGACAACTGAAGTATACCAAGGATTGATTGATCGAGGATGGCGCCGTAGTGGTCATTACGTGTACAAACCAACTAATAATATAACTTGTTGTCCAATGTACACCATCCGTTGTCACGCTCTTGAGTTCAAGATTTCCAAGTCACAAAAGAAAGTATTGAAGAAAATGAACGATAAATCTCCTGCCCCAAAAGAAGATAGTGGGAAAATGGAACACCAGCAAATAGATTGCCTAGAAAAAGGAAGCCATCTCAAAATGGAAGTCTCAGAAATTGAAAAACCTGATATTAAATTGAATTCTGCCAACCCCAGTGAACCTACTAGCAGTGGAAGCACTTCCAGCACATTATCGGTAAAAGCGGGCAAAGCTGAAGAGAAGTCCCAGAAAAATACGGAAAATGGTTGCTCGCTAAAGAAAAATCAAAGAATGGACACAACAATAACTACTACTGAGACACAAGAAAAGGTCAATACTACTGACAATGCCAAAATTAAGCCTCTTCAGAAGCGAAGAGAGTTCAGATTGCAGAAAAGGAAAGAAAAACTAGAAAAACAAGGAAAATCAACAGAATTAATTAATTTGAACAAGGAGAAAAGTCTGGCGGATTTAATTTTACAAAATGATATCCAGGCTGAACTAATCAGTGTGGAAAGCAAAGAATTCGAAGACTGCTTTGAGGAATTACACTCATTGTAAATTCAATTTAAAGCTATCGAATTAATTTTTATATCTATATCTTGTAATACCACTTTCATTCCTACTTTTAAAACAATATTTTGAAATATTTATTGTAAAGGTATAGGAAGTATCAAATGAAAATTCATGACGATACTGATGATGAATGCACTGAAAGGCAGTTTCGAAGATTCCTCTGTGATAGTCCATTAATTGTAAGATTCAAACAAGACTAGCTTTTATTTATCGCCATACTGTTATAGTGAGACTCAGCCAACCTCATATCATAACTGCTCTAGACTTATCAATAAAATGAAATCGCTGCTGCATTTCAAAATATTGACCAATAATAGAGTCCCCAGATGTGGTAAGTCTAGAACAGTTATGTTATGAGGTTGGCTGAGTCTCACTGTACAAAATGGATTTGTATATTAAATTGTCATTTTATTTTTTACATCTAGAAATTTGGTCCATACGGTAGTCACCATCAACTCTATAGAAAAAATGGGAAACTGATAGCTGTGGGAGTGGTTGATATTTTGCCATCTTGTCTTTCTTCCGTATACTTCTTCTACGATCCGGACCTAATCGAAAAATCCCTCGGAACGTATGGTGCTCTGCACGAAATTTACTTTGTGCAGCAATTACACGTAATGTTTAGCAACATCAAATATTACTATATGGGATTTTATATTCACTCGTGTCAAAAAATGAGGTATAAAGGAAACTACGCTCCGTCATTTCTTCTTTGTCCCGAACTATACGAATGGACGCTTTTAGATGACGCTTTGAAGAAAAAATTGGATGAACAAAAGTATATGAAACTCGGGGTTGGCGAACCTCTTCCCCAGGGAGTCGATGATGTAATTCTACTTTTTAAGTGCTCTGATTTATTAATTTATAAACTCTGGTGTTATGGTTGTGATAAATCTAATTTACGTTGTTTAATAATTATTTTCATTCTTGTAGGTAATGATATTGAAAACTCGAAAAATTTTGTCATACAAAGAATACAATGCAAAGAAAGATCGAGAAGAAATAGCCCAGTACTGTAGTCTGGTAGGCAGTCACAACGCACAGAAGATTTTACTCTACCGAAAATAAAAATCTCACAACTAACTTACAATTATTACGCTTTTACTTCTTTTAATTAAACGTTATTTACGTAATAAATTTTAATTCAAATCGCCATTACTCTTAATGACAAAAGATTTATTTACCAAAAATGCTTAAAAGACAAAATTCTAATAGGTTTACTAAGATTGAGCGGGTTTAGACCACTCCACATTTAGAATCAAATGATCGTATCCGTAACCATTAAGGGCTCGCAGGGCCCTGGTAGCCGTTTCTCTTGTTTGGTACGTTACGAAAGCAAATCCTTTGCATACGCCCGTAGTCCTAAATTATAATAAAATTCATTTTATGATTTATAACAACAATAATAATTATTATCAGATAGATTTATACACTCAACTGTAGTATCACAATATTTACCAACGAATATTTTTTTAAATGCTAAAATTTTGAAATTTTAAACCAGATATCCTATTTGCAATTCTTCAATGTAGGATTTTACGAAATAATAACAGCCTAATTACCAACCAATTACCAATGATTTAAATCCTATCCTAGATTTTCATATGGAATTATTCAGGTCTCTCTAGACCTTCTACCTCATTTCCAAAAAGTTGCCTTTATTTATTTAGTTGCACAAATCACAAATGCGAGAATATAATAACATAACGGACGCGGGCAGAAGGTTATGGTCTGATTTAATTACGTCGTCTTTATACAGACAGAATTCATTGTGTAATTTCTCCTTTCTACTAATTAATTAAATAATTATTTCACTCAATACATTTTATTCTCGGTTTTTTGGTAATTCTATTATTCTATATATAAGAGCGCCTATTTCCATTTCCTTAACTTTCCCGTTCCCCAGATTTGAGTTTGTCCTATTCTTGATTTTTTTTATCAAGTGCTCCTCAATTGGATCAATTCAGGCTTTAGATGTTATTATTGTTAATCTAGGATTAAGATCAAACTATTCTATTTTCTGCCAGTTAAATAAAACTTCCTAAAAAATCTGTCATTGAAATTTCACCTTTGTAATGTGAAGTGAATGCCGAATACAATCCGTTTTCGGGTCATGTATTGTTGATAATTCTATCTAAGTTGCTGCATCTACTGCTGACAGGAAGACTATGACACTAATGCCAAAACTAGTAATAATTCGCTTCACTAAATGAGCTAAGACAAATAAATTAACTAACGCAAAAAAGGTAAATGTAGTATGAACGTAGACTGATAAAGTAAATTATGATACCGTTATACAATAATCGCTCATAAAACAGAAAACAAACATTACCTACTTGAATTGAAAGTGAGTAAATTCAAAATTTATGTTAATAATAAGAACTAGGAAGAAATGGAATCAACTTACCTATCTTTAGCCAAGAAGATTCGATCAATCTTTCCGAAAGGATTACAAAGTTCTTGCATATCTGTTTCCGACATAGACTCTGGAAGATTGGACACCCGTATTGTTGTTTCGTCTTTTCTGCTGGATTGCCCCATTGTTTCACCTCTTCTATTACCACCTCGTAAAGCAGGAGGGACGAAAATACCAGGTTTCGATTCCGAATCCACTGTCTGTTAAAGAATTTAGCAACATACATATAAGCAAAACGATTTTGATTAATAAATGATCTCTATTAAAGAAAACAAACCTTTTTTTCTTCAATGTCTCTATTAGAAATGATCATATCTGCCGGGAGGCCTGAATCCTTGAAAGGACACTTTGCGCTGAAATGATTATCTTGACAGAAACGACAACGAACCAATCCTTTTCCTTCTTTTTGAATTTTTTCAAATGGATTTTCCTCTGGAATTTCGTCTTTTCCTGTTAGGAATTGCATCTGTACTTCATCTGCTATGACAGTAGTTGCCGCATTCGGTCCCACACCATCCTTTTTCGATTGACCAAACTTTGTCCATTTCCTCCTTTCTTGTTGACCTTTCGACACTACAATTAAAATTTACCCAAATTAAATTAAATCGATCAAAGTATGAAATATTTAAAACTGAAGTTTGTCAGTTTAATACATTCAATAGTAAAATATGAAACCCAAAACTACATATATAACTGCTATTATATATCAGAAAAATATACAAATCTTACCCATTTTCTTTTCTTGCTTAAAAGTACGAGTGACTTTGATCTTCTTGCCCGAATCTGGGTCATTTCTAATTTCCGATACAATCCTTTCACCACCTTTTGTAACGACCTCTTGTTTTTCTGGAATCAGGTCTTCCTCATCATCCTCTATTTCGTCCGCCCACCTATTTTACAAATAAAATTTTAATATTTTAACAGAGATGTTCATCGTCGCACCTTAAATGCTTAAATCGTAAGTTTTAAAATAATTTTCATAAGTAAACTTAATCCAAACCCTCTAAAATTTTAAGTATATATAATTTTGAAATTATAGCTAATAAATGAAAGTATTTATATTTCATCTAGAAAAATAAAAATTTGAAATGAAATCTAATTTAAATTTGTAAACCCTAAAATTTCTTACCTTGAGCTCATTTTGGAATTATCCATAGTTAAATATTCCTGTCGGTTTTTATTTGTTGAAGTCTAAAAAACGATTAAAATTTTAGTTCCTGACTGACAGCTGCGGCACTTTAGAGAGATTCTGTGGTTCACTTCACAAATGCCGAACAACCGAAACGAACAACGTTTAGCTTTAGCTTAGAATATTGTAGGGCTAGGGATTGTGTGTGTGAGAGAGCATGAGGTTAGTTGAGGGTAGAATGTTAGATGTCCATAACGGGATTTGTAGAGGACGCGTGCGTAAAGATTTAAACTTCTCGCACTCCAAAAGTCAATATTATTTTTACACCAACTCTCATCAACTCATTTAGGATGTTGACATTTATTAAATTGATACTGAGTTTACCGTTTCAAATCTAATCAGTTGCAGTTAGTCACAAAATATTTAGTTTTTTAATGAGTTTTTATAGTAATGTCAGATAGATTTAAAGTAACTTTACTGGATGCAGAAGGAGAAGATGAACATATTGCAGTCTCTCCCAACAGGAACTATGGCGCTCACGAAGATTCAGTTGGTTTGTTTTATTTTATCATTATTTCATTAGATATTCGAAGAATTTCTTTACTTACTTCTTCTCTATTTTATTCTTTTCCTTCTTGTCTGTAGTTCGGAGTCGGAAAATTTCTTGTAAAATGCAGACGTAGAAAAATATCGAACATTTCATTGATAATGGAAATTAATATTTGTCAACTAATCTGTCATCGAAAAAGTTGACGTTTTCTTCGGGGAAAATCAATAGGTGCCTGACAAATGCTGAGATTCAATTATTTAAATAGTAGTTAGTTAGTTAGTGATATATAATAGGGAAAAGCGAGGATATAGAAAATTGTTATTGTAATCTAAAAGGGAGCGCGTGCGCGAGTGGATTGACCTAGTAAAAATGAATGAGATAAAAATTGTCAATTCTCCGAACTTAAGTTCGTCTGAAGTGTACTGGGACTGCAGTGACTTAAATTCATTAGAGAGATCATTGTTATCCGAATCTTTTTTATCACCGGGTAGTTCTTATAACAGATCTTTTATTAGTGGTAACTCGTCTTACTATACACCAAGATTGTCCATTTGTACATTTGCCTCTGCTGAAACTTTTCAATCCGCCAATAATTATGAAGAGACGGAAGCAGAGGATCGTGATAAAGTGGCCTCTCAATCTCAACCTAACTCTAATCATGAACCTGCCAACAAATCTTGTGGCCAGGAAGGTAAATAATAATCAATCAAAATATCTTCTACATCTACAACACATCCATTTCTGTCACAAAATACTCAGTCAATATTTCTTTCTATATATGTCAATTATTACTATACCCCAATTTTCTTGCAATTTATAAATCAATCATTAAACATGAATTGTTATGATGTTCCTTAAGTTGTAAAAAAATAAAGAATGTATGTAATCATTGTTATTGTTCCATAATATATTTACAATGTGTAATTTTCATTTTGTGTGCAGTAAATGAAAAGATTTTTATTAAAATGATTATCAAATGATTATTATTAAAATCTTCTTGATATAATTTTCCTTTGTTATCATTCAACTAATTGCTACTTTTTTAAGAGCATAAAATATTATATAATTACAATTTTGCAAGACACGTTTTACTTTTACTACTCTATTGCTAGTAAACATTTTATTGCCACTATAATAGTTCTTAGCAAACCGTATGCAAAACCTGGCATGACTAATTCCTGTAAATGTGCATGCTAAAAGCTAAGATGCAAGCAAGAGATATTTTTAATAGGAGAATGCATTGACAATAAAACTAGTGCAGGAGTTTTCGGTAACTCGTCATATTTTATATTGTCGTTTAAAATGCGGTCACAGATGTCATTGTTATTACAACGATGATGATTAGGATTTATTGCAGTTTGTAATCGGGAGTGTTTATAGTATTTTATTGCTTTTGAAGTGAATAAACGATATGAATATGAGTGATGATGTTTGTGAATATAGATTGTAGTTCCATTTGACATTTGGAATTGGATTAGGTCATAAAGCAAGGGTGAAGGTGTTAGTCCGTGCAGTAGTAAATGTATAATAGGAAAATAGGGATTTCCTTTGCAGGTACTAACTTAGTAAATTGCGACATCCTGTGCTTTTGTTATGCAATCGGTTATTATCATGGATAATGCATAATAGTAAACTTGGGGAAATGGGTATGGTTTGGTAATAACAGTTTATATGGGTCGGTTTGGGGATTATTAAAAAGAGATGGGAAATGGGAGTGTTAATGGAGCGTAATAATAATATGACAAAAGACAGGTGGAGAATAGTAAGCAATAAGAATAAGGAATGAAAACATACTAATGTCTAAGGTTGGGCATATAGTAATAATAATTATGTCAAGCGTGGGATGTCGGGTCTATACTGGTGTTAGGCTTTGGGTGTGTGTGGCGGATTCCTGAAATTATTCATGTATCCACAGACATTCGTAATATCGGGCTATATATCTGTTTGGAATTGGAGAGAAGGATTTGCGGTGAATATTTGTATGCTGTTTGGTATGCATAGGAATGAGTTTGTTGGGCATGGGGGAAACAAGTGAGTGGCTGTGGATTGGAGTTCGGAGAGTCCAGGTGTGGAGTGCTGATTCTCATGTTTGGATTTCCTTGCTTTGCTCATATATATTGCTAAAAGGCTTGAAAGGAAAGGCGTGTGAAAGCGTAGCAAGGAAATTGGGACTCGTGCAAAAAGTAAAAACCGGAAAGACGTAGCAGCCGACGAGAGGGAGAGAGTAGCAAAATAGCGAGCGGTATAGAAATAATATGGGTAACTTGAGTAGTCCGCCCGGGTAGTAGTATTTATGTAGTCGGGTAGAGAGTTGGATAGGAATATCTGCGCGTTGTTTTTGTGTATGTGGAGTACTAGAGTAGTAGTAGCAAGCAGACAGAAAGCGGGTAGTAGTAGTAGTCCCGGGTTATTGCAAGAAGTTCGGTGTTTGCTAAAGAGGAGTATTATGTGAGTGGACTGCGAGACGGACGGACGGAGTTTGTAGTTTTGTATAGAAAGACATGGAGAGTATGACAGAATTGAGACAGTAAATGTAGGTCGTCGAAAAATACCATGCGCGAAAATCCCGTTCGATTTTCTGTTCATCTTCAAAGGTGAGGTTTAGTTCTTGGGCAGAGATAGTGATGGCAAGTTGATAATTATGGCTGGTGAAAGTGGTGGCGTCCAAGCCAGAAGATTCAGTACGGAAAGGGTTGACGATGTCGTCCAAGTGGACGTTGACTTGACACTGGCGAAGGACACGGCTGACGATGGCACAGGTTAACTATTTTATTTCTCTCAAATATCAAATAGAGAAAGCAACTCTAAACCCAAAATTAATCCGCCGACATTCGTAGAGTACACTACAATTTACTTACATCACTCAGCCCCTATCAGCTCCTATCAGCATGCTACTCAAAGGTTAAATAGGTGTCAAATTCTAACTCTGATTCGTAATTCGACTCTGCACCATCTCTACACTTTATAATTCTCATTGCCGCAGTGTCATTGTCAATATTGTTATACTTTCTCTCTCTCTCTCTACTGTGTATATAATAATATATTATACTATGCTATATAGGACCCGAGGGATATAACATAAAACATTTTTTTCTCTCTCCCTATACTCATTCTTTTGTATTTTATATAATATGCGTGTAAATAGGCGTTTTAGTAATAGTAACTAACGTTGTTAATAACAGTAATGTAATATTGGGTCGACATGAGAAAGATTAGTTTTGTCGAGTGCTTAGTCTAAGGATCGATAAGAGGAAGTAGCCCATTGCAGCGTTTCCTGCTTTTAGATGTGCCCTTTAATTAACGAACTTATCTTCTCTTTTGATTTGCATATCTACTTAGAAAAGGTAATAATGTAACAGGTAGACATAAAACATTATACACGGCGAGGCTTCTATTTACAGGTGTATTCAAATGCATCCGTGAATTATCCAAATAGGTATACTTACATAGCTCTACAGATGCTACACATTTATTTTAGACACGACACGACTTTCTTTTGTACGAGTTGACAGAAGAAAGTCACAACAGAACTCTCTCTTCACTCACTACTAACTCCTCAGAGCTACGCACGCTTTTGACTTTTGAAAGCACGAGAATGTCTCATGATTATAAATACCTACTCTTAAGAAATACTACGGAGATACATGATAAGATAATAAATATGTATGCATGAATGAATATATATTTGACGTCTGTCTCACTCGGGCGCGTAGTAAACTAAGTAGTATTAGTGAAATGAAAAGACACACGTTGTTGTTGGTTGGCATAATATAAAATTACATAGCCATAGCACTCTGGCTTTTGTGTCATAGAATTGGATTATTTGTAGCTTTCCCTTATAGGGGATATTTTCTATAGCGGGATTTATATAGTTCAGTGTGTTACTGAGACGGAGGGACCTACACAGAGAGTGAATGAATTGAGAATGCGGATCAATAAAAAGCTGCTCTCTTCTTCCCTTCAGTCTCACTCACTTTGTAGACTTTGTAGTAGAGACTCAGTAGTGAGTGCGATGCAAGGGGAAAGCAGAGCAAAAGCATTTAGTAGCCAAAAGCTTCCTTCACTTATCTCTAACTAACTTTCACTTGCGATGTTTTTGCAGGCGGCGGAGGGGGAGTCGTCGTGGCCGACGAGGAAAACCTCATGGAGAATTCTTGCGACTATCCCAAAAATCTTTACCTTTACTCGGTAAGTCTCGTAGCATAAGCACTCACCACCGAATACAACTTTCTCTCTCCTATCATCGCACACCATCATCTCACTCAATCTTATACAGTCTTTCACCAACACACTCTCCTGAAAGTGAAAGTAGTCAAAGGTCACGTATCTCAAATTGCGGGGTCATCTGAGATCATCCTTTCTCTACTTTCTCTACTGTCTACTCTCCGGCTATTATTACAGATCCACCTACTACTTTCACCATTCCTTTCTCTCCACGACAAAATCCTATTTTGACGTTTCCTTCCGTCCTTTTTATTACATTTTTCTATATTTATTCTATTACAATCCGTGACCATTTGCTACTTGGTGAAAGTCATGTTTGCACATGTCAGCAACAATGATATACTTATATGACTACGCAATTCTATATTTGTGCTAATTTTGCAGACAAAAACGTAAAAGAGAAAGCTTTAGATAGTAAATATACCATAGAAAATCAAATTATGTACCAACGCTAATACATTCACTCTGTACATATATAATAATACAATCTGTACATTTTCATTCTGGCAATTTATTTACAGTTGCCAAAAGACTTTCTTGGACAGGCATAGAAGAAAGTGTGTAAATACAAATTGGTATATCAAATATCCTTATTTACAAAATGATGATGATGTTCATTGACTTAGCTTTTAACTTTTGTCCGGTAACATAATACATCTACCTTTCACTCAACATCTTGACATTCATTTTAGTCTTTAGCTATTCAATTGTATCCTCCGTTACACCAAACTGTATTACTGTAGACATAATCTTGTTTGTGAAAGAAAGTTGCTATCCTGAGTTGAATGACCCATAGAGTACGCAAATATCAAATAACAGATATATATATCGCCTAATAGAATAAAAAGAATAGATACAACATCATGAGTTTGGTTTCGCGAAGGGACAAGGAAAACTGCTGCCAGATATTGATTTTAAAAATAGGAAGGTATTCTCATTCTCTTACAGAAATCTTTTACATTTCCGCATCCCGTTTTTCTCAGCCTACGCATATCAATCGATATCTTTACTATATTAAATCAGTAGGAGAAAGTATATATATAGCAGACGAGTGAGTTTGGTCTTCATCACGTCTCCTCTCTCGGAATCTTTCATTTGTTTACCTACAAATCTATTCAGACTGACAGGAACACAACTCTTCATTTTGTCTATTTTCCAGGAGATGAAATCCAGATAGTATTCTGTCATCTGCTATATAATGAAATTATCCTCTCGAACAATGCCCCATTAAATATTTTTATTTCACTACCTAAGGAATTGTGACTTGACAGCATTTAATTTAATTTTTATGACATGCCACTCAATATATCATAAAACATTCTTGTGAAGAATTATTCTTTACGTGTTTTTTGTCCCATTTCCTTTCAATATATAGTAGACACGCACATTCGCATGTGAAGAAATAATTACTTAACCAGTTTCCTATGTGCAGGTAGTGGCAGAGAAACGTGTCGTTGACCACACACGCTCATTCTATTGTGCATTAAACAATTATAGGAATTATTATGAGTTATGGCTTATGACATGACTCTTGTGACTTGGGTGAGTTTTAGTCTTAAAATAGAAATCTTTGTCCTCACATTGGGGTGACTTAAGATATTAAGGTTTTCTATTTTCTTCGGTTTAATGCGTCTTATTATGCGATTAAGGTTTTCGTAGTTTTCACTGTCTGTGTTCATATTATAAGTGAACAAGACCTTTGTTTGCTTCCTGTTTATCAGTAGAGGTTCCCAGAATTAATGCTCTTTCCCTAATAATTGCTAGAATCAATTATGCAAATGAAATAAAAAAACCGCAGGAAGCAATCGTCTGACAAATCTACGTAAGTAGTAAAATGAAACGGTTGAATTGACTCCGTGGTATGGCATAGCAAGTTAATAAGTTAGCAAGTAGGATTTGGAAAGAGCAAACTGTGTAGACATAAAAATAAATATTGAATATGTCGGTAGTACAAAGTGCCTCGTGTGTAATTGAGATAGAGAGAGAAGAGAACTTTTGATTGCGCTATAAAGTGAAGGAAATCACACATCCGGGGCGGAGGTCTAAATCTTTGGCAACTAAAGTAACTTTTCTTCCAACCAGCAACTGTATAGGTAGCTCTACCTTATTTTCGATTAAAGAAAATTGGGATTTTTCCTGGAATAGAACAACTTTTTTAATTTGCACAATTTTTAGTTTCGCGAAAATTGCAAAGAAGATAAATGAAAGGGGGCTGTTACTATTTAATAACATTTTGTGTATTCACTAATCTTAGAATTGCGTGGATTATTAAATATTTCGTATAGATTTAGCTAATGGTTTACTTGTACAGAGATATAAGGAGTTGAAAAACAAACACGACTAAAAATAAATACGTCAAAGTCAGTGAAGATTGCGTAAAGTATGAAAGTGAAGGATTGCGAAATGTAGGAGAAAACGTGCCGAGTGTGCTGTCTGGTAGTAAAGTAGACGATTTTGTTAAGTAAACAGATCTAGATCGATACGAGTTGGTTAAGTAGTCTAAATAGACCGGAAGATAGGATCGTTTGAGTGACACGGTTGAGAAAGGACAGAATGACGATAAGTAGGATTAAAAAAGAGATGTCTAAGAGATTTGCATGTGCTAATTGAGTGATTATTTCTACGGTGTGTGTAGGAAGAAGGGAACGAGCTGCTGCCCAATGTACTCCACTCTCTAGCCAACTATGCGAATACAATTCCGTTGTCATCAGATCCAGATGCAAAGCCTCAAGTATCTGCGAATATGGGGACGCTGGTCGGCGTCTACCTCCCCTGCATCCAGAACATCTTCGGAGTCATTCTTTTCATTCGGTTGACTTGGGTCGTCGGAACGGCTGGAATCGTTTGCGGCTTCCTCATCGTCCTCATGTGTTGCTGTATTGTAAGTGTCAGTCTGTCTCGACCAATTAGTTGGCCATTATGCGACATTTGGTTGATTTGTGTAATGTTGTGGCACAGACGATGCTGACGGCGATCTCAATGAGTGCAATCGCAACAAACGGGGTGGTACCGGCCGGGGGGTCATACTTTATGATTAGTAGATCGCTCGGCCCCGAATTCGGAGGTGCTGTAGGCTTGCTATTCTATATCGGGACTACGTTGGCAGCTGCAATGTACATCGTAGGAGCTGTCGAAATACTCATCGTGAGTTTATTTACTCAAATTGTTTATTTATTTATCACTCACAAGACTCACACGACCAGATGCTCTCCACATGATTCCCTAAAAATAGGAAATCACAACTGACCCAAAAATCATTTGGAGAAATCCCAATTTTTTCATAAGTCATATGATATATGATGATCCATGCTCGTTTGTTCATCCAGATGTGGAGATGATTATTTATTGACTTGACTACTTGACTTTGTCAGAAGTCAGTGGTAGAGGAGGAAGAATGTCGTAATTGCTAACGAGAATGCTATTCCTTGAGATAATAAAGCATGTTTTTGTTTCAGACGTACATAGCCCCGAGTATGAGTATTTTCGGTGACACGACAATCCCGGAGAACATGTACAACAATTACCGAGTGTACGGTAGCGTTCTGTTGGTGATCATGGGACTCATTGTCTACGTGGGCGTCAAGTTCGTCAACAAGTTTGCCGGAATCGCCTTAGCTTGTGTCATCGGATCCATTCTCGCCATCTACATTGGTGTCTTTGTCAATTTCAACGGCAACGACTCACTCCCGTCAGTCTCACATCTAGTGAAAATAGTTTTTGTGAGCGAGGATTAGGAAATGATAATGTTTGATGTAATTGTGCAGGATGTGCAAGTTGGGGAGTCGTTTGCTGCAGATGGAAGGGAGTGGTAATTGTACAAAAGAACCTGGTTCGCCTCTCCACAAACAGTTTTGTCGACAAAGTAACGATTTCGACGGAGTCATCTGTGATGAATACTTCACCAAGCACAACACCTCCATTGTTCAGGGAATCAAAGGACTGTCCTCCGGGGTTTTCTTTACTAACCTGTGGTCCTCCTTCATGGAACTTGTAATACCTCTAATTATTAATCCGCCTAATTAAACTGCCTAGAAGATGAATGGGATCTAGTAATGAATGGATGCTTTGTGACTTGACAGGACCAAATAATATCTACGTCGTTTGCAGCCGAAGACGTGACGCCATCAACGACAACCTTTTTGAATGGGACAAGCACTAAGAATTACTACAACCAAGTTATCGTTGATCTTACCACTTCTTTCACTGTCCTCGTCGGCATTTTCTTCCCGTCCGTCACAGGTACATAATATTTTCCTGACGGTAGAGCTAGAGTTGTACTAATAATGTGTGTATCTATATGTGTAATAGAAACATAAAAGTATTAGGGAGTAATTGAGTTAGTCAAGTATTTGTGGGATGTGATAGGAATAATGGCGGGTTCGAACCGATCGGGAGATTTGGCAGACGCCCAAAAGTCGATACCCGTGGGAACGATCTGCGCCATCCTGACGACTTCAATTGTGTACTTGTCTTGTGTTCTCCTTTTCGGTGGCACAGTCGATGGCCTACTTCTAAGAGATAAGTACGAACTCCTAACAAATCGGACGTAATGGCAAAGGTCAGTCGTCTTGGACTGTCAATGATTTATTATTTATTCATTGATTTAGATTTGGTATGAGCATGGGAGGACGTTTGGTGGTGGCAAACATCGCCTGGCCTAACGAGTGGGTAATTCTCATTGGATCACTCCTCGCGACTTGTGGAGCTGGAATTCAGAGTTTGACTGGAGCCCCAAGACTTCTCCAAGCAATTGCTCGAGACGGCATTGTCCCCATTCTACAACCGTTTTGCGTGTCTTCGTCGAGAGGCGAACCCACCCGGGCACTCATACTCACTCTTTGTATGTTATTTATTATTCACCCGACCATTCAATTTTATCTTTTCACTTTGTGGTCCGACTGATTAAACGACTGAATATCTACACACAGGCATCTGTGAGTGTGGCGTTCTTCTCGGGAATGTCGACTACTTGGCTCCGCTCTTGTCAATGTTCTTCCTCATGTGTTATGGCTTCGTGAACTTGGCGTGTGCTGTGCAGACTCTGCTAAGAACTCCTAACTGGCGACCTCGTTTCAAGTACTACCACTGGATACTCAGCTTCATTGGCGTCACTCTTTGCATTACCGTCATGTTCATGACCTCATGGTACTTTGCTCTCATCGCCATGGGATTGGCCTGCATCATCTACAAATATATCGAGTACAGAGGGTGAGTCGGTTAACTCAAATATATTGCATATAGCTACTTATTTATTTATAGGAATCATTTATTTAGGAGTTGTGGTGTGATGGAATGATATTGTTATGTTCTTGCAGGGCGGAGAAAGAGTGGGGAGACGGGATTCGCGGGTTGGCTTTGTCAGCTGCACGTTTCTCGCTGCTGCGCTTGGAAGAAGGACCTCCTCACACTAAAAACTGGCGACCGCAGATTTTGATTTTGGTCAAATTGAACGAAGACCTGACTCCGAAACACAAAAAACTCTTCTCACTTGCCAATCAACTGAAAGCTGGAAAAGGATTAACGATAGGCGTCTCAGTCATCGAGGGCGAATACCAGAAAAAGGTCAGCGAAGCATCGGCTGCCAAAATGGCCATCAGAAAGTTAATTGACGAAGAGAAAGTCAAAGGCTTTTGTGACGTTCTTGTTTGTCCAGAGACATCCGTTGGCATCAATTCTTTGTAATTTCGCATCCTATAACAAAACACCTTGCATTATATTACTGAATGATCTATATTCGGAAGAAAAATTCAAAAATTTTAATCGTTTTTATTTGGTTGTAGAATTCAAACTTCTGGCCTGGGAGGCCTCAAACCAAACACAGTCATGCTGGGGTGGCCCAGCGGATGGAGGCAGAAGGCGGACGAAAGGACTTTCCTCCGAGCTCTTCGCTCTGTTGCTGCAGCAAAAATGGCACTCCTGGTTCCCAAAGGCACGCAGTTCTTTCCCGACTCGATGGATCGAGTCTCTGGCAATATTGACATCTGGCAAGTGGAATTTAATCCACAAGTCTTGTCTGTGTCAATTATTTGTTATTTATTACTTTTGTGTGACTGCAGGTGGATAGTTCACGACGGCGGACTCTTAATGCTCCTGCCCTTCCTCTTGAAACAACACAGGACTTGGAAAAGTTGCAAAATGCGCATTTTCACTGTTGCCCAAATGGAAGACAATTCGATTCAAATGAAAAAAGACCTAAAAAGTTTTCTCTACGCTCTTCGCATCGATGCAGAAGTCGAAGTCGTCGAAATGGTTAGTCTCACTCGTCTTGACTGTCATTTGGTTTGAGAATACTCTAAAGAATTTGTCGTTGATGATGAACAGATGAATAGTGACATTTCGGCGTACACCTACGAGAGAACGTTGCTAATGGAACAACGTAACCAAATGCTGAAAGAGCTCAACCTGAATAAAAAACGACGACGGTCAATGGTAACTCACCAATTTCTAGCACAGGCATTATTCTTTTTTTTATTGTTTTACATTTATCTCAAATTACTAATTGGTCTGGTTCTGCTTGTATGGTCTAATGGATTTTATCTATTAATAAGGTCGAGGCCTTGGTTGAAACTGAAGGGAACGTCGAAGAAAAACTTCCGCTGGTCTTTTGCTTTCCTTTCTCTTTTCTATTCATTCGGTTGTAGTTTGCACAGTATTTTTATACTTTTTACTAGCTGTCTTTCCAGCACAGGCACATGCATTGTTTTATAGTTATTAAATGCGAAGATTCTAATAAAATATATTGAATAGGTACAAGCCATTGTTGACAGTCATCACGTTGAAGTCATGAGGCCACCTGCCAAAGTCCGCTTTAAAGTTGAAGATGAAAGCGGCGAGAATGGTAATACAAATGGTAATTTTCTCGGTTTGTAGTATTTCTTTTATCCTTTAGCCTTTTTTACCATTATTTTTGATTTTGGATAGCAACCTTTAATAATTTGAATTACTTTTACGTTTTTGACTTTCTCATAGTGGATGTGGAAGGTAGCGAAGAAGAAGAATCGTTTTCAAGTAATGATGGTGGCAATAAGGAAAAGTCTCTCTCAGCTTCTTCCACTCCCGACAAAAAACAAGACGGAATGAAAAAATTACTCGACATAAAACCGTAAATTGAATTACAATAATTTCATTACAGAAGTTAGAGAGGAGAAATTGACTTGACATTTCCTGGTTTTCTCTTTTAAACGCTCAGTGATCAAGACAACGTGCGACGGATGCACACAGCAGTCAAGTTGAACGAAGTAATTGTTACGAAATCTCATGACGCCAAATTGGTCATAATTAACTTGCCATCCCCTCCACGGTCTACTGCCCCTGAGTACGAAGCCAACTGTGAGTAAACCGCCCAATACTTATCTTTTCATTTATCTTGTAATAAAAAGTCTGTAAATAGACAATATGAATTATAATTTGTATTTGAATAGACATGGAGTTTCTGGAAGTATTAACGGAAGGACTGGACAAAGTGTTAATGGTGCGAGGCGGAGGTCGTGAAGTAATAACAATCTACTCATAAGAAGTGCGTGGACGGGTGCTTGGGTTGTACTAACTGTTGTTGTAAGTGACCGTGCGTGTGGACATGACGTGACGTTATTAAACCCCAAATATGCTCATCCTTTAGGATTCTTTTTGGTAGACTTGTAAGAATTTTCTATGCATAATATTGTGGCTCAATTTTAGTCTTTAATAATAGGGCTTCCCTTTCAATCTCCTATATACATACATTCCTCTTACGTCGTTAGTTTGTGTGTGTGTAATAAGTAATCCGTATAATCATCATAATAAAAGCAAATAACACGAAACAACTTCTTTACTCATTTTATCTCTTTCTACCTCAAATAGTCACAATGTTCTCATTAAAAAACAAAATATTTACAGCGAAAGCGAAATTCCGTTCTTTGAGCTACTCTTGAGAGTTCATATACTTCGTATTCCTATAATAGTCAGCATATAGACCAGAACTTGGAAACACTTGCATCATTTATCACCTTTCACCATAAAACGGCAATTTTACTTTCTTTATGTTCCTATATAGACATTCTCACTTTTTATTTACATCTCCCAACGCCCCAATAGAAAACTGATAATTGTCTTTCCATGTAATATATTATGCTCTACCCCATTGCCCATTACCAGTACCGAACCGACTACTATCACTCACCACTTCCATCGAGGGAATCCTTCGCATACTCTCCTTAAATCCTAACTAAGAAGCAAAGATTCCACGAAAATCGTGTTACTATGATCATCATCATCATACAGGTTTTTGAAAAAGACATTTCATTTTTAAACGGAATAGAAACTCATTAAACAAAAGCATGGGTGTAGTAAATAGTAATAGACCGTTTGCTTGAGACAACGGTGAAATTTTTGACTTGGGATAACTTGAGTTGAGATTGAGACTATGCCATTTTGTCTTGGTATTTGAGTCATTACTCATTACAGTTGTCTTTTTCACACAGATGAGTGAATGGAATGATGTCATCAGTGCTCCATTACCAGCCGGCTAAAATGGCTAGCCGGCTGGTTAAATACCGTTGTTAGCCGGCGGCTAGAAAGGTCAAAAATAGGTAAATGGGGCCATTTGAACAAAGAAATACATCCTTGATTGGGCGGTATATTTAAAAAAGCATCATTTTTGGCCATTTTAGCCACTTGCCATTTCAACCATTTTAGCCGGGTGGTTGGTCAAAATGCTTTTTGGCCGGATAAAATCGAACACTGGATATCATGTCATCATCAATCGTTCTCGTAGGCATGGCCATTGTTTACACGACTTTGGGTCAATTATCCCATCAGAGTCTGAATTTTCATAATTGGGCTCCAAAATTACGTGTAAAAATTCCATAAAAAACCAATCATGTCATGTAGTTTTGGATATTCGTATTCCCCTCCCAATTTTGTTGGAAAGTGGGAAATACTGGAAAGTGGGAAACGGGAAACAAAATGTGTGAAAATAGATGTCGCCACCTTGCGAATTTTGGTTCTATTTCGCATTTTCCCACCCACTTTACCTCTTCGAAACTATGACTGAATAAAAAAGCTAACAGACATTATGAGTATCGGTACTAGAACCGCCGCCGAGACTATAACCACCATAACTAGGCGTTCAGCCGCCGCTGGGACTATATAATAATTTATAATTCAAAATAATTATAAGTCACACTTTGAATTAGCCGCCTAAAATGCTTGGATCCTCGCAGGTTACCCGTGGGTGAAAAGTGCTCCTCATAATTGTATTTATGAACCACAAATTCTACGAGGT
>JABASH010000937.1:0-31350 GCA_019776445.1 Tomocerus maximus
TTGAGAAATACAGAAGAAATTGGAAGTGAATTAATCCCCAAAGAAAGGAATGAAGTGAGTAGCCTTTTAAATTGAGTCGTAGTCGCTAGTTGGAAAAATGTCATTGTTATTTCACTTTGGAAATTGCGAGAGAAAGCATTTTATGAATTTCTTTATCCATGTCATTGGTTTTTGTGTGTGGAGGAGGCTAAAAGGAAAAAAGTAGAGAGAGGACGCTAACGCGGTTGCTTTAATGTCATTCTTTCCACTTGGCGGCTTTGCGAGCGGAATGAATCCCTTGTGAGATGTTTTATTATTCCTCGCCTTTCTCAATCTTATCGTATTCTTGTCTTTGCTTTAAAGTGATTCAGTTCTTTCTACGTCGTACTACATAGGATATCTCCCTAGCCTAGTCTGTGAGATAGCCGAGAGTTTACTACGTCGCTCCTCAAACCTGAGTGAACGACAGAAAGTGTAGGCACTTTCGGCGACAGGAATGAAAGGAAGTTTAGAGTCTGTAGTACTATTATCTGTATGCTGGGCCACACGGTGTACAAATACACGCTCGGAGCAATGAGCAAATAGGACGGAAATGCACAAAGTACGAAAGGAGTTATTAGCAGTATAGTAAAGAAATGCTGCAAAGAAACTTGTTAGCGTTTTTATAAGAGTCTTAAGTACATGAAATATATAAGTCACATATGTATGCATTCATATCTATATAGGAGGATGCAATAAAGAAAGGGATAGCTCAAGGGAGTGGCACGTATTACATTATATTATCTATCCTACAAGGAAAGGGAAGGCATACTTCAGTCGGGAAGAAAAAGACATGCTTTGTTTTATAAAATCACTCCTGTTCTCTGCAGACGAGTCTTTTGTTTTCCCTTTTGGTGCGTGTACTAGATTCCTCTGTTTTACCCCAAGAATATTGTTTACAATCTCAGGACAAAGCCTTGGTGTTCATAATGCTTTTTAGTAGTGTACTCGGAGTCCTACCTGCTAAGATACAAGAGATAGTCAACTTTTGGAATAAAGATAGTGAATTGTTATGTGTGCAAGAATTGCAAATTAGCGTTCCCTTGGCTTGACTTTGTGTTTGTCCTACATAGATGCATCTATTATGTACATGAGTAGTTGTCGCAGTCGGAGGAGAAGAGTCTTATTAGCAAATTTAGCAAGTTACGTGTGCATATGGGAGAATATTTCTATTTATTGCCCACGCCTACGGTACAGAGGAATAAAGGTAGATAGAGAGTACGCACTCTAATAACGCACGGAAAGGCAAGTAATGAGGGAAGGAAGAGGAAAGTACGGGATTGGTATAGAAAGTGAAGACTTGACACATTTCAGTAATGGCGTGCCGAAGGGTCCCTTCCCATTCTTTTACATTTTCCCATTCCCCACTTATGTACGAAATCCCGAAGAGTTACGCACAATAATGCCATAGTGGAGTCGTAGTGATTGCATTATACATAAAGTGTCATATGGGACGTCGGCTGGAGCGGTCGGAGAGGATGGAAAGAGGAGATGAGAGCGTCAGCTCATTTCACTCGAGTCGAGTCCGACTTCCATTTCAATTCCTATTTCCATCTCTTCAACCTCAAAGCAACTCTCTATTCACTGAACTTCTGAGGCTAGTTCACTTCATCTAACTCCGTTCTCTCTATCCACAAGTTCCAACCACGGACGCTACATTACAATATCTTACATATCCGTCCGTCCGACCATTTTATTTCTTTCATTCCTTTCATCTAACCTAAACTCAAGTGTAGTGAATCGAAAAGGCCATCACCATAAAAATCTTACTTCTCATCCTGCCAAACCAATATACAGATACTTACACTACGACTTTACCTCACACGTCCGAGCTAAGACAACCCAACTTGCAGATTTACTACTTTCCGTTCCTAAAAATATCCTACAATTCATGAACCTAATAGCTACGGGTTCCCATCTAATAATGTACGAATCCCTCCACTCCACCATTTAACAAAGACATGGACACAAAACTTATTTGTTAAGTCTTCTAAGCATCTTACGTTGATTCAAGGTTTACTATACAATCCTAACTATTACTCTCCGACCTTTCTGTATAAGACACTATATACGGACACTTCTATCGTTTAACAAACTAGGGGCTCTGTAGATTACTCTTGGTCTCTGATACTCCTTGTAGGTACTTATCTTGCATTTTACATGATATTCTACAACCTCAGGTAGTTCTCCTCCACCTTTTCGTCTTCCCAACTTTTTACGTCTTCAACGGAGCATTCATTCCGAGCCTAACAAATAACCACTGCAGTTTCTACTTACTTTCAGCATCGAGAGAGAGACTCCCTCTTCCTAGCCAATAAAGTAAACGTGTCATTTCGGCTACCATCATCCTCTATCTCACAGAAATTCCTCTTACTTGGGCAAGACTAGACCTTGACTCTTCTCTATTCATTCATTTCATCCAACTTTTCATGGCTATTTAGTACATCCTCCTCCTCATAGCACAACTTCAAACAAATTGTTTTAATTGTTCTTTGATTCACCTCAACTAATAGTAGATATTAGTGAATGTTCATAGAATCCCTAAATAGATATTCACAATTTTGGACTCTAAACATCTAATCTGTATCTTCTATCAATATTGATTACAAAACAGGGAAATAATAGACATGAGCGTTTAATTGATAAAATTCTAGTCATGTAGAAGATACAATATTATTGTTTTTCAGTTATAGAATTTAGAACAGAGTGTTGTATTCCACGTTGGATCAAGGTCAACATGTGAAAATTGCCATTGTATAGGATAGGTATTGACAGGTCTTGTTTCAGAATTCGGTTAACAATTAGCAGATCTGTTCTGTTTTGTTTCAGTTGAAAAGGGTGTATGAACAGCATATCTGTCATCTTCATTCATAAATATTTTGACTGAAACATCAAATCCCTTAAAATGCTTTGACACTCTATGAGTATAGATTCACTTGCTCGTAGATACCTTCTGACTCTTTGTGAATACAAAGGACCTTCCTCACTCACTCCTCGTAGTATCACTAACCTATCTCGTTTGTTTGCTTTCCTGCTTACGGGTACAAAACTAGACTGGGCAGTTAAGCCGACATTTTATATGTCTTCAATTTCTTCTGAAGCTGTCTCTCAGGGTAGCTTATAGCGAAGCCCTATTTGTCTTTAAGCTAGTGACATGGTATACTTGTCTCCAAACTCCAATACAGTAATACATATCAATGTGTGCTGTTTGTGTACACAAAATAAATCCTTTAAAGAGTAGACGAAAAGGGTGGTTGTGTTTAGGAAGGTAATCTTTGATATTGTTGGTGCATATTAGTTGGAGCACTATGTCAGTATAGTGTGACTATAAGTTATATCTACTCAGATATTTAAATTGTTTATATAAAAGGTTGGTGTATCCATGTCTAATATAATCCTTTGGCCCCCTACCTCTGCTATCCATCACTTTAACTTTACTCGCAATCATCTTATCATCTGGGAACATCATTCAATGTTCTATACCTTCGATAATGTCCGTAACATCTTCCAATAACAATATTTACTACTAACTGTAGGTCTACTAATTGTATATGGTGTTGGGTAATATTCTGTAGCAAAGTTTCTACAGTCAGAGCGGCAACTGTTTTCAGATGCGTATTTCCGATGGTAGGATTCTGTTTACACATCTGTAGAATAAAGTTGTACCAATTAGAATCAAAGGGTGGATGGTTGTGTTCAGTAGGTAAGGGAAATGGAGGAAATCAGGAACTGTATCTCTATAAATTGGTGTGTAGGAGGGATGCTTTAAATGTAAATTCATATTGCTCGTAATGTAAAGTTAAGAGAATGAATCCCAAGAAACATTTGCCCATTCATGGTTTATCTGTAAGATGCGAGATCAGTTAGGGAAACTAAATTTCGGGTATTTCGGTATGCGATTACAGGGAGAGTCTGTAGTAAACTACCCGTTTCTTCTGACCAAGTAGTACATAGTTGAGTCTGTGTTTTCTCTTGTGCGGCTCTCACTCGTCGTCGCTACTCTCATCATCATAAGCGCTCTTTTACGGCTTCCTAATTCAACTGAAGTTTAGCCAAGCCTATCTCCATGATAATAAGAATGGGACGAGGAGAGATTCAGTTTTGTGTAAAGCTCGCTTAGTACAATGCAGTTACAGCTCCTCTCGTGCCTACTCTAAGGACAAGGAGACAAGATACTAAAGTTCCCTTGACTTGAAATGAGATGACTGCTCATCTGAACTGAACTGAATACAAATCTTATCTAATTTAATGTGTTCATCTATAATCAACCTACCGCATGCTTAGCGAGACTTAACGAGTCAAAAGCCCTGCTATGCAACTTTACATTTCCTATTAGACTGTCCTAGTAGGGAAGGATGGCAATACAAGGCTCCCTGCTAACAACCAACATTACTATCCTTCCAAAGGACAAACGGAACCAACGGCCCATGTCTGCGTACACTAGACATTACTACAGACGTACTTCTCTCGGCATAACGTAAATTATATTATACTTCAAGATAGCTCACTATACAAGGCTTCATTAAACTCTAGACAACGTAATTTGGTAATACCATCACACAAAACTAAATAAAAAATATGTCTCCATTTTATATAAGTCATACTAAGAATACTCTAGTATCTATACTACTGACTTTACTACCACTACAATCCTACAACAAACATTTCATAAATATCCGAGGGAATCAACCTTTCAAATCTTTTTGTCACCCTTAGTTCATTAGAGACAGTTCATAATTAATTAAAACAAATTTTTGTGTCTAAGTCAGTGTCTAAAATGAAAGTTAAGACAATCCCTACATCAGAAGCCATAACTTCTAATGAAATATGCCAAATATTATTCTGGTAGTAAAAACGAAGATTTCATTTTCGAGTTTGTAATATCTTTTACAAAAGTTTTTTATCTTTACTACTAAATGCACACTGCGAAGCCTCTATTTCATGATTCTGTATCTTTCATCGCCATATGGACAGCTCGTATAACTTTTTGATATGCAATTTTGTATAACAATAAAAATGTGCTACAGCAATTGAGTTGTAAGAACTCCACTTCTTCAACAACGTATCTAAAACTAACTATATTTTTACAATTGAACTTATTGAGTAGTAATTTGTCCTTTACGGTCACTGTTTACCAACGGGGGAAGCTTTCAAATTATAGGTCGAAGTGTTTCCTTCTACACGAGTATATAATCTGATAGAAATTAATGTTTCAGTGAATTAAAGCAGTTCCATTAAAATATTCAATGTCCTTAAGTGATCTTATGGACAAAATCAAAAAATTTCTAAACTGTCAAATGTCAAAATGTTTAGGAATTTGTTCCAGAAAAAATGTGCATATGATAATTCCGCATTTTCTGTAGCTTTTCGGTTGCATTTGAATAGACGATCTATAGCATGTAGGTATCAATAAATAAAAAGTGATGCCTGCATTATTAAATCTGATCTATTATTACAGAGATGTGTAGCGTAGTTGTATCTGCTGATCCTGTATAGTAGATGTGAGTATAAGGAAATATCTTTGGAGGAATGAAGGGCATTTTATGCATTGTGTATATTTGTAGATGAGTTTATATCTGCGTATGTTATCTAGGATTGTAAAAGTGCATGTCTACATCTGTCGAATGACTAAACGTCGGTATTACCAAGTTTACAGATGCATACATTAAATTGAAAGCGTTTCATCTTTCAGTTTGGTTGTGTGTGGTAAAAGTTGGCAGAGGATTTTATGCTTGTAAATACAGTAATCGTGAATGACGTAAGGTAATCTTAAACAGAGGCCGTAATATCGCCGTTTTATGGGTGCACATCTTTATTGCTTTCATCCTTAAAATAGTTATAGTGCCTATTAACATATCTCTGGGAGGAATTTTGCTTGGCTACAATTACTCTGGTTGTTGTACAAGAAGAGGTACCTAGGATTTATATCATTTCTTAATTTGATGCATAATGCATGGATGGATGAGGGTTTAATATTTCCTTTCTTCATGCACATGTATGTAAATATCGTTTCATTTGCCCTTCTTATGAAGTGTTGAGATTAATATTGTAAAATCTGCTCTCGTCTGTAGCTCTCTCTGCGTTCAATGCTCTCAGACTGGCAGTGTGAGTGTGAAATCCGAGTTTAGTGCTCTTATATACGAAAAATATAGGATTTCATTATCTCCATTTGATATTCATTGCTTGAAGATAAGGTATGGGCTAGTGGAAGATGGCATATTATGTATATTCAATTATCTCGTAAATTCAGAAGTGTAGGTAGTGAAATTAACAGATTTATATGTATAACATAATAAATGGTAATGTGTCTGTAGTCTAGGGCTCTTATTTCTTATGCATAAGCTTCTTGTTTATTATAGCATTTCGATTAGTAAGTAAAAACCTCTTGCTAAATAAATAGGACATCCTCCCATACCATTTATCACGATTTGAATACATTTACATTGTCACTTCACACATTACTATTTCTAAAATATCAAGCTTTCCCACTTACTCTCCGTGTAAACGCTCCCATAAACACTACATATACAAGTCGTCTATCATCATAACAACTCCTATCTGTAAATTTGATGTGACGATGAGACTTAACTTGAGTTCGGCGGAGCTCGTACTATCTCCTCCACTTATAATTCCTATCGTCCAGACATTACTACATTACCCACTACATTCTGTTTACTATTTGGGAAATATCTGTCTATAGGAACACTTAGCTCGGAATATATGTACTTGTTGGTACAGTAGTAAAAAGCAATAACACAGAGAGAGAGAACTGATGAGAGCGTTTCCAAGTAATAACGACATCACATAAACTCAAAATACATATTGTTTAAAAACGTCTCTCAACCATAAAACTCTTATCGTGTAACATATTGGCCATAAAATAAGCCGTTAGATGTGAGGACAAAAGGAATTCACAAAGGGTCACTACTATAACTATCTTCGCTGTCCATATAGCTACACAATTTCTCCCTTATTGTTACCTAACACTCCACTCTTCACTTGCAATCACCATGCATTCCACTCTCAACTGCCTTCCGTTATACTAGTGGACCTAAATAAGTATCTACAGTCCAAACTATATCCATTTTTATAGAAATAGACAAAACCACTTTGTAGCGGGAAAAGTGCTCCTCCAGCTCCAAAGTTTTATGCCCACTATCCCCATGTTAAGTAATTACGTTATATCATTTGCTATCTCAGTCAATATTCTTTAGAACTTTAAAAATTGTGATGGCCATAGTATCTTTTCCCAAAATAGTGAATGAACACATCATCTCCTTTAGGCCTGTGTACAAAGACCTTTTTATTAAAAATACCTATGCAGTCGTACTGACCAAAAGATATTTCTTTTTACATGTATACCCTATAAAGAATATCTTTCTTTTTAAGATCCGATTTTTCTAAGCAAAGATATAGCAAACCTTTTTAGTATGTACTGTGTACAGATGCAGAACCAATTGGTGAAGAGGAGAAAAGTATGCCAAAATTGTAATAACGCAACAAAGTACAGCGGTAATGTATCTTAGTATTTTACTAGCGAAAGTTTTTCATTCTGTAAGATACAAACTCTCCGTATCAGTTCAGCCATGTCGTAAATAGTTTTTGTGGGAGATGAATTTGCAAATCCTTTGGAATCTCTGTTTGATCTTTATTAATGGAAGAAAACAATTGTAGCTCAGAAGTAATAGTAGAATGTATTTTTTTAACCATCCTAAGGAATTAGGCTAGCTACGGCACTGTGACCATTGAACAAAACAAGTAAAGTCGAGGGAGAGGAGTCTTGGGTTGGCAGCAAGCTTTTATGCTTTATGTTCCATGTAATAGCAATAAAGACTTACGGCACACACTGTGATGCGGATGTTGTGCCGAAGTCGGGAAGACACGTCCTTCACTCTCTGTAAGTAAAAGAGGAGGAAAAGTGAAAGCATTTTGCTATTTCGAGTTCCTTTTCATGGGAGCCGAAAGGAAGGTTTTACTTAAAAATTCTTCGACTTAATTGCAAATGTAGATAGTAGGCATGCATTTATCATATGGTACATGTGCAATATATGTTGTGTGTATTTAGGGTGTATGTAGTTGGAATTTATCATTCTACCCATTCTCTCCATGAAGATTATCTATGTATGAATACCCCAAGTTGATCTTCGCGAAAGTAGTTTAGACAAAAACACTATCTCAAAATGTTTTCTTTTATGTGGACGTGAAAAAACGTCTCCTAGTTTAAGGGAAACAGAGATACAGAGGAAAATAAAGGGAACCTGTACTTTGTATAAGTAATAAATATACAGGGAGTAGAGAGGCGTTTTTCCACGATGTTTTCTGTACTTATTGTTAGTACAAGACACTGACTGCTCTGGGGGTATGTGGTAAGTACAGATCTGTGCACACTCGATTCAACTTGCTCCAAACAAAATCCTCCAAAGAAAAAATTTTTGTTTTTGCTTTGCTTTTCCTTTTCCTACGGAAGGATGTGATACGCCGCCGGTACATACACATACATACATATAAACATACATATACATATATATTTGTATAGAAGAAAGAAAGATGTTTGCTATCTTTTCTCCATTACATAGCAGTGCTCTTAAATTCTGTAAGTATACGTCTACTTATGCGTAATGGCTATATTATCTATATTGCTTGTCGTTTTCCTGTGTGAAAATAAGTACCTAGGGCAGAGCTTAGTTTTGAAAGAGCAGAGATGTGAATGTGAACTGTACTATGTGCATTAGAGTTTATATTGTCGGAGTGGAAAAGTGACTTTATGTGTGCTCATATTATACAATACATTGACAATAGGATAGAGATATGGATGGCGAGAGGAATTGAGGACGGCATGCCAGAACATAGGATTCTACTGTGGACTGTCAGGCCATTCGCATTCCCGACAGAACTCAATTCATTCCATCCTACTGGCCAATGTCCATATCAGTCGCCACAATATCTAAAAATGACCATTGCATTGCTCTCTGGGTAGTACAGGGGTACATCCATCTGCAGAGACATTATAGGGACATTCAGACTCCGTAGTTGTGTATGTCCGTATAAAAAGCATCTGTAGCTTGACATTGCAACCTTATAGGGCTTAGCCCTAGTAAAATACATATTATTATTAGTGCACACTACATGCCTAATATCCGCTTACAGAGTCAAAAGTTAAATTCACCCGAATAGATACAAATGCTTTGTGTTTTGTCTCTTACTATACTAATAAAAGGCGACCTAGACTAGGAAGCCAAAACGTTGGTAGCAAGAACAATAAGTCCGTCCAGAGGAATATACATTGGGAGCCAAAGGCAATGGAAACGAAGCCAAAGTGTAAGGGAGTCAAGTCCGGACCCGGACAGGATGATACTAAATACAATGTGTTACGTTATATAATACATAGTTTGTAAAAGGAATGGTGAAGCAAAGTGTGTTCTTGTTCTCCAGTTCAGTGTTCATTTTAGTTTAATAGTGAAGGCGAGTCAAGTCATCGTTTCGCTTCCTTTCCTACTCGTCTCTGAGCAAACGGCATTGTATATTTGTTGTACATATGTACGTACGTATATATTATGTCTTGTATATATTATAGGTATTTATGGGTTCGTAATACCTCTCTTCCCTATAGCTCACATGTTACGTGAATTGCGCTTGGTGTTTCTGTAGTATACAGCATCTACCTTCAGTTTAGGTTAGTTTGCCTCAATGTTCTTTTTAGCTCAGAAGAAGCTTTTGCCTTCGTTTCTAGTTTCTCTTCAGACTTGGCTTGCTCTGCTCTCTCTCTCTGTGTTCTCTTCTGTAGTTAGTACATATTTTCCTTTAGCTAGCATGGTTAAAGGTTATATTCGCGGCGTTTGACTTTTAGGTGCGTTATTTATGGCATGGAGCTCGACGAGGGGGTAATAAAATTTATTGCTAGGATTTATAGTTGGCCATTTGCTTCAAAATTTGGGGGCCTCTTTTACTCTCTTCGAGCCTCTATACTCTCTTTGACTTTGCTTCCAGCAAATACTGCTCTATAGACTATTCTCTTTGCTTTGACTTCAGTTATATAGTCCAAATAATATTATATGAATCCTTGTGTATGTATGCATGTAGCTAGCAAGTATGTATGTGTACAGAGTTCTGTACTTTTGTACTCTTCTTCCCAGAGTACAATATTCTATTCCATGCGCTTGCTTGCACAACTACGAACTAACTAAAGTCGGGATACCAGTTCCTTTCTGTCCTTGTCTCTGTTCACTTTGTCTTCAAACTAACTCTCATTGAGATTGAATTGAGCTTGTCGAAAATTTAAGCATTTCAACATTTCGCCAGAGCAGTCAAGTCAACGAACCAACTCCGCAACGAACATCAGCTCAAATTCAACTCACTCACTCAACACTCAGTCGTCCTATGAAGTTCACTGTATCACAAGGTGCGAGACAAACAGCTATCACAGACTAGCTCAGTTCTGTTGGCACCGACTAAACCTCGCTGAGTAAAACTCTAGGAAAACCTCCTTGTAGTTTCAGTTAGCGAAGAAAATCCAAGTGTAGCGAAATGTAACGTTAGGTTAGCAGAAGAGAAATTCTCTAGCTTTCGCCAGGCAACACTAAAGCAGACTCAACAGTCAGGATAGTTGTAGTTGTCGCTCAACCGGCAAAACTATTTATTCTGGAAGAGAATGTAGCAAAGAAACTTGTTTTGATTTCACTCGAGCTTTTGACACTGTCACTCCTAATTCATTCATTCAAACCAATGACTCTAGGTATTTCACAAACTGTAACTCCCTATGCTTAAGCAAGTATAATCTGTCGCAACATTTAGGCAACTCAAAATTTACAGTCATTATCATTAGGGAAACTATTTACTATTACTATGCACAAGGCACTAACTTAGTCTGCACTCTGCAATATCTCCAGCAGTTTATAAACCCTGGCAATGAGACATTCATTTTACTCGGTTAGCAAAATTAGTACTTACCCACAATTATCAAGATAGTTATAGTTAGTACGACTATGTACGTTTCCTACGTGCCGAACCACTTACAATTTGTTTGAACTACTTACTTTGAGTATGCAGGCAAAAGAGAATGGCAGACAAATAAAAGGGAGACTTCACTATGTAGATTACTGCATAAGTGCATAGAACAATATTAAAATGCTCTAGCAATCGTTGTTAGCAGAATAGCCACATTAAAACCATTAATTAAAGCGAGACTATTATTGAATCCGCATCGAACGCAAACTGCCTTTGTTACTAATTCTTTTTATAGCGGAGAAAAGGATTCTATCTGTAAGCTGACTGAAAGGGAAAATGAATTTGCTCTCTTCTCCCTACCGAGCTACTTTAACAAGTCAAACCAAGCCAACCCAATCCAGATATATGGCAGTGTTCAGTGTGTTTCCGTTCACGTTTAGTTTACTTTACTCCACACAGAGTTCAAACACAATACCCATCAATCACATACTGTTTATGTGTATGTAGTACATAAAATATGTATAGAAAAAACTGCATGTTTCAAACAAAAGCTGTAATACACACAATTTTACCTAATTTCCTACAAATAAGTGAAAATAAAGGAACAAGTGAAATTCTAGCATGTATATCCCCTGTGTTGTCTAGCTGTCATTATCTTGTCAGTGGGCACACATGTAAGTATATAACATCTCCTACGTATAGTTATAAGGTATACAAAGCGCAGACACATAAAGATACACATTCTACTCATAAGTACTCCCTGCCTCTATTTATCTAACTATAATATTGTTTGTATTGTCTATATAGATGGGCCTGGTCTGAAGGATACATAAGGACATATAGAGAAGAGCCGAAGAGTACCTACTATTTGAATGGGGTGACGAGCGAGATTATAATATCAGGTTGGAGTAATGGAGCACTGCATAGCGTGCCATACTTACGCAGAGCAGTGTGTTCCAGATTATGGAGTTAGCGAGGACGAGTGCTGGAGGAGAGCAAGTCGACTGGAGCTATAGGAGACAGGAGGACAGGCCGTATGGAGAGGAGTATTGTTGGGAGCGAGACTGAAGGACGAGTGCGAGTTGTGGATTGGATTCCAGACTCTCTGAAATTGAACTGACAGATATACTTATACTCGCACTTATAAATCCTCTCCTCTGTCTAATGGAAAAGGAAGAAAGAGAAGACAGACAGACTCCCGTCTTGTTTCGCCCGTCGCCATCATTCCCTTCTAAATAACCAATGAAAATGAATGCTCTTCTGCCCGATCTCTTCTCTCCTCACCAGCCAAACTCAATACAGCTCTTTTCACATCACTAAAGACAGGAAAGTACATCAACTAACTAAACCTTTTTATTATGCATTACTTTACTAATGTAATTATCTCAGCTTAAATGTCGTTTCTCCTCACTTTCCCAGAAAATCCTACACCGTAGACAATAGCCGTCTCTCTCTCACATTTCCTTACCATTACCATTCTGTCTTGTTCAATCCAATTTTTCTATCTAGCATTAATTAGTAATTAGCCTTTCCTCATTTCCATTCTGCGTATTTTGTATCCCTACTCCTCCTAATTGGTTCATACTCTAACTGCATTAATCGTCTGCGTACTTTCCTCCTTCCACCTGCCTCCTCCTTCCTAAGTGCTGATTCTGTTGATTGACATTTACATGGTCTTTACGTCTTTACGCGTTTCGCCTCATTTAATCTGTCTGTTGTCAGCAGTCATATGTCCCCATGTTTTGTTACTACTACTAGTACTAGCTTATTATTATAATATGTAAATAATATGTCTCTAGACACGTAGTTTACTATCAACCTATCCATTTCTATTCTTTTTGTATTGCTGATACTCTTTACGCTCGTTGTTAACAAAACTATATCCTCTTCTATGCATCCACAATCTTTGCATAATATTGCCAGACAATCTGAATCTGAAAAATGTTCTGTGCTCATATTATTTTACTAATTCAGTACCAATTATCTTTGCACTTTTATGTTTATATTTCCATTAACATACATTGTAGTAGATCGGTTGTTGCAAAATAAGGGTGTAAGCTAAGATTATATTTTTTCTATGCCTGTAAATATTGTTAAATAGTTGGGACTAGTAAACAACTTTCTTTCCCGTAGAGAAAAGGAAGTTGCAAGTGTTGACGTGTGCAAAAAAGATGGATGCTACTCCACATTACCATTCGGTTATTGTGTCCCAATTTTTCCGGAAGTATTATGTATTAGTTTATTGGGTAGGTAAGGCATTTTAAAAATGTTTGTGTGCAGAATGGTTTTGTAGATAAATGACCCGAAGGATGTAGATGGAAACGCTTTCGAGGAAATGAGAGAGTTGAGTAAAGTTGATGGCCTAGAACGAGTAAAATAGAAGGGGCAAGGAGTGATCGATATTACTGTGGTCTATAAAAGGGTGTGTTATATCTGCTTCCTAGCTTAGTTGAAGGTGACAGGAGATGAGAAGGCAAGAGACCTTGGGGATCCTATTTTGTTTGCTATTCTATTTCTTCTCTCATCCTTAACAATTCTCAAAGAACTCTTTCAGGATTCTACTGCGGGCACAGCACCATCTTTATAGGCAACTAACACTGCTCGAGATAAATTCTCTAACTTAGTAATAGATAAGCATTATAGGTTACTTTTTGTCATCATAATATTTCATGGCCCACCTATTTGTTATGTCACTGCAAATGGCATTTTAAATATATAGTTAACTATCCAAAACAGTCACAGTTTATGTTAAGGTCGCTATTTACACTTTCGTAAATTTAGTAATGTCTATCTAATTTACTGTCAGCGTGTCCAACGATTATGTCATTTGTCCAGAATATCATATAGGATCAATGACAAAATAACCAAGAAAATTCTGCATCTACAGTAGTAATTGAGGAAATATACTGTTGTCGAATATAAATTAGCATTCGATTGTAATTTTCATCAATGGTGAGTTTGGTGACATGTTTTGATTGGGAGGTAATCGGTGAACTAGTAGGAGGAGAGAGAGGTTGACATAGGGGAATAGAGTTCAAAGTTTTTATTTGGTGAGGCTGGATGGAAAGTGAGATAAAGCAAATAGAAGAGTGGATTGAAGTGTAAGAGGACAAAGAGGATGTTTTGGAGACTAGGGAAGATACGTGGGAACAGGGCTGAGGGAAAGCTGAGGCAAAGTTGGGGAAAGTAAGTCTATAAATGGGAAAAGTATTTCTTTTCTTGGAAAATATAACGCGTGACTTGTATGAACTCTTTCTACACTTCACGTCACATCCATATCACATCTGTGGTAGTTGAAGTGTGCAAGTAGCAGTACACTAGACAGAAACAGCCACCCTATAGGTTGCATATACAACTACTTGTATAAATATATAGAGAGAATTGACGAAAAGCAGTGGACTGTGTACATATAGTATGTGTAGCAGTTCGTTGTTGATGGGGATAGTGATGTAGATAGCTGGAAGTGTAGAATGAATACCACAGCAGGCAGTTCGTCCAGAACATTTTTGGCAAATAACTAAAGAAAGTAGAAGAAAGGACATTAAAGTTGCGGTGGAGAGAGTGAGGCTCTGTGTATTGAGTGAGTGTAGTGTAGAGAGTGCGTTCTGTTAGTGACTGTCCGTACTGTGCACAGGTTTCCAAGTCTGAGGAATCCTACAGAATATCTGTGAAAATGGAAAAGACAGAAAATGAAGGGAGAATAGAAAAAAGTTTAAGTACTTTTCTTATCCGGCACCCAAAGAAAAAGCCGTCGACTTCCCTTTCTCTTGTGCATTTCCCTATGAGTTGGCAAAGAAAGAGAAAAGTCGCCAAAATAAAGTATGTAGTGCGAGGAGGATAACTTTTAATGATAGCAATTTTGGACGGTTGGCTTGCTACAGGGAAGAACTCTATATGCATTTACATTAGCCATTATGTCACATCTAACGTTTTGAATATTTCTCATGTCTTCCTACTCACTTTTGAGTCAGAACCGAGGAATTACTTACAATTTCCTACTGATAATTCCGAATGGATTTAGAGACTCATTCTACTGCCCTTTTCGGGCCTAACTGTTTTCCTACGTGTCTCTCTGTGTGTTTTTACAGAGATTTTTTCCCAAGCAAAAGCTGTTTACGATATGACATTATGACTTGTGGCATAGATTAGAGCAGCTGCTATAGAGCCTTTTCCCGACAATGTTCCAGTTTGTCTACAGCTTTTTCTGCAATAATTTGGTGGGGCTGTCCTATTCTCTGCTATCACATCACCCATGCACTAATACATATACATAGTCGAATTCCATCTGACTACGGAGAAAAGCCAAAAACTTTTGTGTACATTCACTCACTCTGTCTATAGGATGTATATTATTATACAAATAATAGAATACGACTCGGTATGTTCTTCTTGAGAACTTCTTCCCCAGCTTTGACTTGAGAGAAGAAAGCTTTTCCAATTTCATCTTATTCCCTCTGCTTCGTTTTCACTCTCGTCAACTTTCTCTCTCTTGGCTCTTACCCACAACTCACGACTACTTCTACTTACTCCCTTCTTTGCCTCCCTGCAGTTTTCCCAAAACTTTATACTGTCTTACTTAGCTTCATTCTAGAGTGGGATCGAGTACATGCAGGCAGGCAGTCAGTACACTACAGTCATGTGCATTCTATCCTCCATACTTCTCATTTTCTGCCGATCTTCATTCAACTCCAGTTTACAAAACTTCCCTTTCGTTAACTTCCCTTAAGTGAAGTTAGACAGACAGTCTCAGCACTTACACAAACAGAGAAAGGATAGAGCGCAGATCACAGTCAAACCACATGCAATTGATGCAACAACCGTGTAAGTGAAGAGAAAGGAAATGACATCGCCAGCTGACTTCCCTCCACTCACACACTTCAGTTTTTGATTTGACAGAAAAACTTTCGTGTTTGTTTGTGCTAGCCCTCTCTCGAGTCTTGTCAACTATACTCACTCCATTCTTTCTTTCATTTCATTCTCATCTCATTCCGCACAATTGTCTTTCTCTGCCCATCTCCACTACATCTGCACCCGTCCACAAGTAATATTCAGTCCAATATCTACTACCTACCCATTTCTAGAACAGTGCAGTGTCATTTCATGTCCTATGTTACTTTGTATTTACTCAGCACACCAATTCAACAACTTATTAGATATCTTTCAGACCTTTCTTTAGTTCCTACTATTTCCCTTGTGCTCTTTGTCAAATATCGCTCTCAGCAAACTGCTAACACCTGTTCATCTCTCGTAAGTTGTGCACTGAACTTTCTCTTACTCTATGTATAATTTGTGATGTCATCGTATTCTAAGTAAATTGAAAATTTCATATACATATTTCATTTACAGCTATAACAAGATTCCTAAGGATTTTTATTTTGTAATAATTATTATTATCATATTTTGTTTAAATAGATAGCTGAAAACGTAGTTGAGTAATCTTCAAATGTTAAAGAATGGTCATAAAGAGCGTATTCCTTTTAAATATAAATGTGTTTTTAGATACAATTCAGAACTTCTGTCCAGAGAGGAAAAAATTGTTTCCGACTACTCAGTATGCATGGTTAATTTAAACCCATGATGGTTATTTAGTTTTGTGGTGTGTATTTGTATTAATATAGTTATTTTTTGTTTGTGTTTTTGTGGAGTTGATAAATTGTATTTAAGGCTGTCCACAAAGCATAATGCAGCTTAGCAGAGTTTATGTATAGGGAAAGGAAGTGTGGAGAGAGGAATAAGTAAAGCATAATTTTAGGCTGGCTCTGTTGTTAGTTGGTTCTGGGTAATTATCTGTGGATTGGAGTAATAGGAAAGTGTAAGCCGTAAGATCCTATGATGATTGTACTTTCACTTGACTTGACTCGTACATTTCAGTTAAGTCCATGGGAAGAATATCGATCGGTGATCCTTGGCACAGGATTGCGAATGCCTTTTACTCTCCCGTTGTCCCAGTATATTTTAGTGTTTTAGTTTCTTTGTAGCGTAGAATAGAGCGTTTCCGTTCATTTCGTCCAAGTACGTAGTCTATCACACTTTCATTCCGTTCTTCCATGGTCTCCTACTTACGGCTAAGTACATGTAGACTGGGACTGGACTGACTCCACGCGTCGAGGAAACGGTTAGTCTCAACCCTCTGCTCTGCTTTCATTTAGTTTTCTACATTATGTGCTCATATCTCGTGTCTGTGCACACACAATGCCTCTGCTTATGAGTGTCTGTAGTAGTGCACTCTTCCATGGAATGGCACAAGATCTACTATCGCTATCTCTAAAATACTAAACAAGGTTGTTATATATTTATAGGGGAATAGTGGGAGATCTCTAGCCCTAACCGCTCTCAGCTTTCAAGTGAGCTGTCGTTATTTCATCCTGTGGAGACTACCCACTAACCAACCAGGCACAGCAAAGTGGAAAAGTATCACATTGCTCTTGGAAGAAAGCAAAAGGGAAAATAGGTTTTCATTCTGGAGAGAATCTACTAGTAAGTAGAATACTTATATGCAAGTAAGCAACACTGTTAGGAGTGGAGAGAGAGAGTCTGGGAGGAAAGACATATTATTTATAGACGTGTGTACCGTATACTGATATTTGATAGCGAAGCAGCATCTTCAAATAAAAAGAGTAAAAAGAAAGTATATAGATGAAGTTATGTTGGTGTTGCTTATACTAAGTTGCTTACTTAGTAGGTACAGTGTATACAGAGTATACAAAAGTTGAGTAGATGTGCAAAGAGCTTTTAAGCGTCTCAAGGAAAGCAGGAAGGAAAGTGGCTATGAAAAGATGGCTGATACAGCAGAATGTGTATTACGTGAATGTGTTAGATCCAGCCTGTGCATGTAGACATTACTTAGTTTTTACAGAGATCTATGGTATAAATAGGTACACTATGTATGGAGTGCATGTTTCTTCTTAGAGATTCTTATAGGTATATCATTTACATTCAATTTATATGTCCATGATGTAGACAGCCTTATAGGTATGTCTAGAAAGAGGAGTTTGTGTATAAAAGATAGTCTGTTTAACTATGTAAGGATTTAAAGAAGAAATTGCAGAATTCCAAATAGGTTTACTTCAGGTTATAAAACCAGCATGGAAAGTCAAATAAGTCGTGATGCGAGTATATTTTATTTCTCGTTAAAGTAAGTAGCACACTCCAGTTGAGCTTCAACCTTTCTAATGTCACTTTTCCCATTTCTTTCTCAGTAGTTGGTAGTTGCGGTTGTATCGTATCGTATGCAAGAATTTTATTTATTCTGTCTACTACTACTGCTAAGTGCACAGTCAAGTCTTCACTTTCTCCGTATATTAAGTATGTATATGTATGTCTATATATGTTTAGTACTTTGTATATAAAAATAGTATTATGTGGTTTTGGGTGTACCTACGTGTGTATTATATTAGTATTTCATCTATTTTATCTTTCCTCTGCCAGTCTAACGAAACGAGACCGCTAACGAAATCCCTTGATGTTTCATTGCTCAGAAAGAAGATATCATTGTGGAATGTGTACAATTTGGTTCAATACTCTCTCTTCGAGCTGATTCATGTTCATACATAGTACATTTGTACTTCCAGACATTTACGTTCTAGTTCCACTCCCATCTTTCTTAACTATTTGCATTTCCTTGCAAAGGGGAAGTTTTCCGTTACACTTACATATGTAATATGGAGCACATACCACTGCACATACCACTACATATATAACTCTTGATATCCCGTCAATTTTCTCTGGACAAGTCGTTCATTTTTCCCGTATCGCGTGCTCTCAAACTACCACAGCCTATCGCTTCATCTCCACCGTTTCGTACATGGAAATGAACATAAAACTGCACTATATAGGAAGTACTACAGTATTATCCATTTATATACCTAGCCACACTCACCCAGGACAACTTAATTCCTCTAAGACTCTGAGTTGTGCTGTGCATAGCGTATTTATTACACTATGGTGGATTTCAAATTATTAACTTTCTGTCATTCCCGTGTTTTATGTTCGTCCATGACTTCAACTTCCGGAGCAGACATTGATTTAAGGTACCCGCCGACCCTAACAATACCTTGAGACACACTTGTTCAGAAATAAATTACTACACATGTAACTTGTTAAGTGTGTGCATTACTTTCCATGTACAACAAATCCTATCGTCAGTCCAAAATCAGAGCAACGGGTTGTTCTAAAATTAGTGAATTTGCAGTCTCGATTTGCCATATACACATTCAATTATTTGCAAACATGCAATCTAAAATTCTAACTGGTGTAGCTTGTAGATAACATTCAACTAGCCTCATTTCAATATTCTAATTGTGATTTCCGTAACGGGTTCGTTTAGCAACTTATGCAAATGCGATAGCAAATAATATGCAACATTTGCCTAGAATGTATTTTTAGTAGCAAGGGAAAGCTCTCGCAGGTTTTATTATTCTAATTTATTCCTCTCGTATAGAAAATTACTTGGCCTTGGAGAATAGTGTTTGTTCTACAGGATGTAAGGCATTGGAAAATAAAAATTCTGAGGGAAACTCAATCAGAAAAGCTTTAGCTAAGATCAGAAACGAGAGATTCCATAACAATAACGCGAGAAAGAGTCTAACTTGAAATTCTAAAACTATTCATGAGATGAGATCAAAGTCTTAAGGATTGTTAGACTCTGTTATTGTGTATGCATCCTTGTAGTAGAGTTTCTTCCATTATTCCCTTCCTAGGTGGACATGTACAGGGAAATTGTGAGACTAAAGCTGTAAGAGTCTCGTTATGAGTTTTCTTGAATTACGCTTCTTGCTCCATTACAGGGATACAAGACCACACCAGAGACCACATAGATTATTATTATGGAACATTCAACATTCTTTCATTACCATGCAGATTACGTGCGAGACAGTCTACCTCCTAGGATTGAATAAGATTTTCTCAGGATAAGCCTCAGAGACACAGTCTAACTTCCGTGTCTCCACTCGTACTACCGAAATATTCGATAGAGAATTCTGAATTACGTTGAGGGACGGATCCTCTCACTTCTCTCAACTCACTTCTAAACAAAAACGAATTCACTTCTTTTCCCATCTACTCTCTTACGTGGACAGGAGAAATTGATCCCTTGCGGGTATTTTCCTACACAAATTCTCTTCCTCCTCCTCTACGCCTTAACTCCCTTTCCCGTTCTACAACAATCTTCCAACTTGCCGATTGCCCAACTTGTCTTTTTCCCATTTCTATCATTTTATACAAATATACTGTTTTCAAACCAGGATGATCCTTCCAACAACACTGATATTGTTATTAGTAGTTCTAGCTAAATATAATAATAATATAGATTATAGAAACCTGCCAGGAAATATTTTGTCTAAATAATATAGAAAACAAATTATTAGTCTCTTCACCTACAGAAGTTGACAAGTAATTTACTCGTATCATAAAATCGCTGTGTTTCGTCGTCGTGGTGTAGTAGGACGTAATAATTACAGAGTCGTTTTTTGATGTTAAATGTGTGAAAACGCAAACTATCTGTACTTTATTAGCCATAGATTCACTGAGTTCTTTCATTCGGGCAAGGGAAATGGAATTCAATTAGATTTAGGATACAAACTATTGACTGATTCACCTTTATCACAGTTAGAAACAACAGGCCATCCAATCACACGATTAATTATCAGGAACTAGAATAAAATAATTTTAATGTATGTACATGTAAGACCATATGTTATTGGACATTGTAATTGGAGTTAAGCAACTAATGAACTAGTCAACCCGACTAAAATATTAGTGCACTAAAAGTTGTTAACTCAGCTGATTAGAAATACTACGCTACTTGAGTCCGTTTTATTCTGCAGTCAACTGTGAACCGGCTTTTGGTTTTGAATTTATGTACCATATTGAAATTGAAACTTACTTCAGGAGCGGTTAGACTTGTTTTTTATGTGTTATCGTCATCATTAACATATCATCATAGTCCTTGTCGTACAATCAAACTTCAACCAAATACATTGGTTGAATTGCAATGTGAGAACAAGCCAGCTTAATTCAGAATCAATTTATTACGTGTGTAGAGTAGGTACACAGTAGAATGTAGCAGCTTCATTTCTATGTACAAGTTGTTTTGTGCTTACGCACTAAACACTTGTACACAAAATATAATTAAACATGACTTCATCAGGTTGGTATTCAAGCAACAGTGCAATATTAGTGAGAAGGCAGTTCTTGGTGTTTCCTAGTTCTAAAAAGCATAATTCTATTGAAGCTATTGAGTAGTGATGCATTTATTCACTGTAGGTGTTTTACAAGATATATGCTAAATAGTACCAGTTGTTTTACACGAAAACTAATTCCGTGGTCAGAATAATTAATTAAACACACAATAATACTCATGTGGAAGCTGGGTGTGTTGAGTAGCCAGTATTGATCCAAACTTAGAAGTGACTTGTCGTGTCGAAACTGTATAATGTATACTAGACATCACTACATATGCACTCCAAGTGAGGCTGTCGTAGTTTTGCATATTACCCTGGAGCCACAAGGATTTGACTCAGTCAAAATTCTTAATTTCTGGCAGATTTGGCAACTGCAAGATTGGTTGGTCTACGTTATCTTTTTTCGGGACACTAACAGATAATTCGATTGTACACATAATATCCAATCATTCCAGTCATAAAATGTAGGGATTCAAAGATTTTATCGCTTAAAGAAACTAATTAATATAATATAACGAAACTACAGTACACAAACAAAAGACATTCATCAATCTACTGTATATTGTAAAATATTTAAGTAAAATGAATAAAATTTAATGAAGATAGCTTATTTACAACTCAGTGAATATAATATTTGTGTTTCGTGGACAAGATGTGATTATGTTAGTAAAGTTTTTGTGAAAAATTCTGATTGTAAAATAGGGCTACAAAAGTAAAATTACTAGGTGCGAAGTGAAAAAGTTTAAGCTGTAATTCACAAGTCACTGAGAGTTAAGTATGTGAAAAGCTGTAACAAGGTAATGAACCTCACGAGGCTGAGTTGTTATATGCTTATTACATCATTGTGCGCAAATGGGAGCCAAGTCGGATCTGACCTAGATTTGCCAATTAATTATGCACAAGTAGTTAATGGTACTGTTTAGCAAATTCACATTAAACGCAATGCTACTCGCAATTAGTGAGTTATGGCCTGACACACTTTATGGTTCTGTATAACGCAACGGAAGGGAGTAATGAAATGTAATGCGTTAAGTGCATGAGATATCATCACATCACAATCCAAAGTCAAATATCCGCATGCCTAACTCTCCGCTGCTTATTGCCATAACCTTTTATATCCTGTTTAACTGATCCTATTTGCACTTAGCAATGAAACTAGTCGCCTGCCGTTTGCTTCGATATCCCATCTACTGTGGCTGCCTATGACCATCGAGTCACTGCTGTAGGTTCAATAATAAACTACCTCAGCAACTTTATTTGTCTCCGCGGACCAAACATTACACTTATATACATCACGTAATACGTATTTATAAATGTATACTACGCTTTGTATTGTAAATGTTTTGCCCACTCTTCTGTCTTCATGAAACTCTGCCATTCAAATTCTCCACACAGAGATTTCGTTAGTCAGCCAAATACTCTCTGCTGCATTCTATTTTGCCAGCCATTTGGATTTGTAAGGTTTATTTTCTTTTTATTCTTTTGCATTCATAATTTTCTACTCTCGATTGTTTTACAACGATTTACAGTAATCTTAAGTGTTGAAACAATTTTACGTTCTAGAATTGTTGCAGGTGTGCACAATAATTTGCAGTATGACTCATTGTCTGTACGCAATAACATCGAGTAGGTAATTAAAGTATTATAGCTGCAGAATATTTTCGCATAATATCTGCAGATTGTTGTCCATTTGGAAGACATTAGTGTCTGTTTGCCCAAATTTAAATGCATTTTGATGTGATAAGAAAATTAATAGTGTGCTTGGTCTGCAGTTTTAGTTCTGTCTGTCTCTCGGTGATTACAAAAGGGATAGTGTCTACACAGCTAAGTGTGATAATATTCTTCAAAAATATCTCTGTACGTGCTGTGATTTTATATTGAGGATAAGTTCCTATTGTTACGTGGCATTGTTAAGTTCTTTGTCTCGGTCGACCATTATATCCACATAGAGAGGAGAATGAAACTAGCCTGTGGGCACATCTTGTTTTCGTTGTATGACGAGTACATTAGAAATACAAGGAGTAATTTGCAATTGCAACGTGGGCGAGTATGGAATCTGAAGAGTTCTTCAACTGACCTGTGTGAGTGTGTGGATTCGTAGTAAACATGTTTCTTAGGTGTTTGGTGGTTCTGTGTGATTTGAATGTGTTACACACATCCTTCTTGCACGTATAATAAGGTGCTTGTTACTGTACCGTCAACCTATCAAGATTACTGATTAGCGCTATAAACAAATATTTAGTTCCTTTTTGCCGTAAAACAAATCAAGATAATATTTTATTGCTCCAGTGTTAACAAAGTTAGTTTTCGACGGAAAGAATTTATTACTAGTACAAGCGTGTGGTGTTTGGTTTGTGGACATATTTCATTTTTATTTTGTAAGATACACGTGTACTATATCTTAGAATGTCTGCGACAACCTAGGGTTTGTGCAGTTCAATTTGGGAAGAAACAATTTGCAAGATTGGATTAGCATGTCTACAGAGATGACTGTGCATTGATATAACAAAGTTTTCAATTTACAAATTGATTGTCTTCTTTTAACAGAATGTAAAGTTTTCCCGTGCAGAGTGCAAGTACCTACTATCAATCCAAGCAAAACAACCGAGAAAGTGAAAGAAAAGTTATTTTTGACTTGGTCTGTGTCAGGATGTTATACATTTGTAGTAAGTACACAATGTCGCCTCTATGACAAATGTTCTGTTTCAACTTTGGAATGCAGATAAACAAAGGAAAGAGATATGCTTTATTATTAACAGAAGTATACAACCAACCCGGGAAAAGAAAATTAATACTCACAATAAGCAGCCTTACTCATTTGAGAAATATGAAAAATTGCAATAATGTATCAGTGTCTTCTATTCTTATTAACTATACTTAGTTATTCCTTTACTGATACAAATGCACAAACAAGATTTATAAACTACCCACATATAATGTTACACTAAGTTTATGCAGTTAATATTGATCAGTATCCACTATTTTATTGCAAAATTAAGAAAACTTAGTTTTATAAATCTATTTAAGTATAGAATGATACTATGTGTTCATTAAGTAGCTTTACTTTAAGCAAAGTGTAAATGTTAATATAAGAAATAAGTTACCTAACTTATGCATTCACTTATATGGTAAGATTTTTTATAGATGGATATATTTTTGCAAGAGATTTAAAGAAAGAAGATCACTATGACACAAGGTATTATGTTCTACATCTACCCTGTAGATCCGAATTTGTCTGAAACCCAGACTACTTAACAAATTCGGTTCTAGAGAGGTTTGTGTGGAGCATACTAAGCACCCTTTGAAAACCAGCACAACTTTACACAGAAGATTCGATATTCATTAAATATGTAATACTCAATTAGTGATTGTATCTATATTATGGGGTGCAATTGTATAGTACATCATAGTTCATGTCATCTGTATCTGTATTCTACTGTAGAAAATGTCTTAAAACATTAATATTTTAAGACCGAGTCCAGACTGCACTAAAATTTAATCAATATAACCGTGTCTAAAAAAGTAGTCCTTTTAAACACTATGTATGGTACATAATATAGTACTAAAATATCTTATTGTTTTCTGAAAAGGGAAATAATTATTTTGCAGTAATACTAATGAGTACATCTATGTAGTACATTTTTTATAACTTCAATTTTTATAATGTCGTTATGTAAGTCCGTAGATGAGAAGTTCATAGTAATAGCGTGATGTTATTTTTAAAAATTTTAATATTTAGAACCTTGTAAATTCCTGTAAGCTGCAATGTTATCAATTTTGTGATGGGAGATGAATGCAGTTTTATTATTTGTGTGCCCTTTGGCAGTACCGAGCCCTTATTACATGTACTCTATAAGAAATACCTTTAAAGTTATATAAGTGTTACGTAAGTGATCCACTGAATTATATGGAAGGGAAAGGCTGACATATGGTTAGACGAAGTGAATAGGACTGGGAGCAGTGCGGTGGGATGAAGATGAGATGGGATCCACCAGACAGCATATTTCCACATCGCCTCCAGGAAAAATCCAGGAACGAGGAAATGGAGTGTTTGTTGGATGGTTTGCTCTTGCTTACTCATACTATGTTGCTTTGCCATTGCGTTCCATTCTAGGTAACATAGCATCGCCATACTTTGCTCAACTCACTCGAAGCTGCTGCTTTGGTGGACTCGTGAATCGTGAACTTCCATTTCTCTCTTCTCCTACATCCCTCCCTTTTCGGCTTCCATTTTCTAATCTCTTTCCCTCAGCTGAATAAATAAAATATAAACTTTCCTGCATACAAATTGAATTAATTAAACCATTTCTTTAAGCTAAGAACACTAAAAACAGTAAATCTATCTGCATCTACTACTCACTTGCATTTCTTTTGCATAATTTTCTTGTAATTAGTTACCAATAAATTATTAACCACTAAATCCTAACTATCTGCCTGAAATTTCTGATAACTCTGATAATATGAGCGATAGTAATGATAAGATTAGTTGTTAAAGCAATTACAGATATTTTTAAATTAAAGACAGAAATGATTCTGTAGTCGATATCCTTACAATAACTACCTCAGAAATTGAATCGGTAACTGGGATTATTATTGATGTACTATATATGAATACGCATTTCAATAATTAAGACCTTCCAGTAAAGAGACAATTGAAGAAGTGAGAATAATGGTTCGTAGTCGGAGAATTTGACAGAGAAGCAACAAGCCTTAAAATGATTTTTTAACATTGCCATCAAGATATTTCTCTCGCCTTGTTTACATCTGCCAACCATCAACTGTCTAACGAAGCTCACAAAAGAGCCACAAATAAAATAATGGATTGTCACTAAAGGATAATAAATCGTTTGTGGATCTATTCTTGTCTTGTCTTTCTGTTGTTGCATATATAGACACTGTGTAAAGGCTTATACAAAGTTGTTTTCTATTGACGCACTTAGAAAAACATTTTGTATCAGTATATTCCATCATTTATAGTGTGATATGAGTAGCATAAATCCTAACTGCATCGTCAATCGTATAGTGAGTACTATTAGACAGAAATACAAATGCAAGCACCACCACATCATTACAAAATACCACAATTAAGCATGTAGATTCAACAAATGTGTAAGTAGTATACTATGAAGTATAAGTACTTAATATAGAAATGGTATTATATACTATAAATAGAATTGCAGTGCAGAAATCAAAAGGAAGCATTAAGGATTTAAGGAGTCGTAAAGGATATTGTAGAAAGAGTTGTTAAGGCTTCCTATAATTTGTCTGTGCACATGTTCCGTTATAAACGATTAATTCATGACCTAAGTCAATGTTATCCAAGTTCACTTAACTCTGACGAAGACATGATAAAGACATTTTCCAGTTACAATTCTCTTGCGATAGTTATTTAGCAAGTGGATACCTATAGGATGGTTTAGCCTAAATCCTATATACCTACATACATACTAAGTTGCTAGTTGAAGAAGTCTTCAATCAATCTGAAACCTCAGCATGCCAAACCCACAGTCAAGTATATTCGTACGATGCCAACTCAAAGTCAACTCAAATAGACATTCCATGGAGTCTTCTTTGCTTTGCTTTTACTTAATGGTCCTCCTATGCTAAACTCTAAGTTTATAAACACACGAGTTATAGGAAGATAGGTAATTTTTTACCAGCACACTCTCTCCTTATAGCAATCATTTATTTTCTCGTATAGGTATAAAAGAAGGCACATGGCTTTCTTCAGCCAAGTCAAGTTTGTAACGTAACACTACGCTCCTACACCTTTGACTACCAACTATTAATCTTCCCTCACATTACATTAGAGCATAGCATTCCTCATTGCATTACATTGCATTACTCTACCATACTTTACGCTCCTTTCCATTATATTCAGAGCTAAGACTCAGTCAGCAGCTATTGTGCATAGCACGTGGACGACAGGATGAAAATGCATTACATCACATATACCATATCATAGAGACTTAGTTGATAATCATATTACTTTATTATTGTGTATTACCTCTGAAGAACTCCAGCTACCACTTCCTTTCGAGCAAGATGGATTGTTGTTATGCCACTGTCCTCTAAATGGATATAAACTCATAACCGACGAAATCTCAATCTATCCCTGCTCTAATTTATTGCTATTATTTAACCAACTGTTTATCTGTTTTGACAGCAAAACCAACAAAAATATCATTTATATTCCCTTGCACTATTTCTTTACATTCAAAGCTACAGGTTGAAGCTACATTTCCCATTTCCGACAATTTCAGGAGCAGAAACTGCTAAAATCAAATCAAGAGATGCTCTGAGATCACCTGAATTAACTTTCGCGTGGTTGATGTGATTAATATCAGAGGAAAATAATAAAAGTGTGTAACAAGTTCTGGAGGAATGCCTTCCTGATAAAACTATTAAACTATCATTAGTATCAACACTTATTCAGAGGAGGTCTTCCCATTCAAATCCGTTTGACAAACTACCTCCACTTTGTTACGGGACAGGACAACGGCTTATGAGTAATATATTATTTCAGACAGTCGAGTCTTGACTTGATTTCACTATACAGTCCCTATCTATATAGCACTTGATGGGAAAAACGATCAATCTAACCAAACATCATATAAACACACTGGTATATTATACTATTAGTGTAGGATCGCTCTTTTATACTTCATGTAGGTACTGGTATTGGTGTCTTATAGGAGAAAGAAGAGTGTACACAAATGCTACTATCTCACTCGACGTCTACAACAATGACCATTGTTTCTTTGACTTTTAAACTATTAAGAGCGTATGTAGTAGAGAGATGAGTACACACATTGTACACATTCACACACCCAGAGTAACACAATACATCCTAAATAAATGAATGACTCAAAGAATGAATGAAAGAGCTACTACTATAATGTATACAACGCACTGCAGGAAAACGGAATCAAATAGACAGTCAAGTGCAGAGGAGTAAGTGCCGAAAGAATAAAATAGCAGAGTGTGTGTATGAATTTTGTCTGTGTGTGGGTATTGTAATGGTGTCGGGATTATTTATTGTGCTCGTTATACTGCCACTTTATCAACTGTCATGTCATAAAGTCAAAAGTGCACACTGACTGCATTCACCATTATAAATACTGTAGTAGTAACTAACTTTGCATCCTCACTTTACACTCACAGTACTGTAGGGGATTCAATACTTTCCTCTCTTATCACACACGGAATGTTGCCAAATACACTCCTAGTAGCTACAAACTGTAATACGCAAAAGAATGAATTTATAAGTACATGTAAACTTACTTAAAGTCAAAACTCAGTATTTCGATACCTGCTCAGCTATAATGTAGCTATATCAATCCAGGCAGAATATGCATTACACATTTCATTTCGGTCTGATAGCTTCATTTACTTTGCTGATAGTTTTATTACCCCATTTTCAACTGTATTGTTAACCGACTGGATGTGTCCAGTCTGTCCTTTGTTCTCAGGCGGTTAAATACACACACCCGCTAGCTATCACATTTACATGAACACTATGGCATTCTGAACTTTTAACTTCTAGGATGGGTCTAGGTACCTTAGGCGAATTTTGTTCGGCATATTGCTGCTTCTGACTATGACTTTTATCTCCGCTTGGGATTAAGTTACAGTACTATTTCTGCAAACCGCTTACATAATTCACATCTATACACTGTTAGATTATCGTCTACATTAGTTTTACGAAATATAACCAATGAATAGAAAATATTTTTCCTGGATGAATATGAAATTGATACACGCTTGGACGAGTCCAGTTGATACTGTGAATACTGTGTAATGGCTTTTACGCGCAAACAGCAGGATAATCCTAAAATATAACCAAGTGGTCTGTTGAATAAACACATACATAACATTAGTACACAGGTTATTGTACGTTAAGACAGTTAGCTATAAAGCTTCAATTTTCCTTTGAATTCCCTATTGCGGAAGTCGACTCAACCAAACTTCTATAAATCAAGATCATTCCGTTCACAGTCTAAACCTTATTCCTACATCATCAATTCCACAACACAAAAGGCAAAGAATATAATTCACCACCATACAATAATTCTATTTTATGAAAAAATCAAATTCAATAATAAACTACCTTTTCCTAAATATAAAAACATTCATTTTTAGTATTACTAAAATTAGATGTAGATGTCTACTTCATGGTTGTCCATATCTTCAGTTTGGTTGGTCAAAGTTACTTCATGATTTTCCAAATCTATAAGCACTGTGTGTGCACGCATATGCACAATGTGTCAATACGTTTGGATACTATTTTCTACTACACCTAAATAGTAAGTAATATTATAGTTTCTGCATTTTATGTAAATAATTATGCATACAATTAAACGAATAGATTATCAGCAATTGTTAATTAACTGCACAGTGTTTTTGAATTGTTAAAACCTTTTATGCTAGCTAACAGAGATGAATTGGACTGTATCTTAGTGCTAGAGTTCTGCTACGTCTGTTGAGTATGTACATATTATTCCTCTCCACCCTTCAGCCTTTGGAACATAAAATACCAAAGCAACATCTACGGCATCTACGAAGTTATCTTCCGACTACTCACGACTTGAGCTCTCCGATTTTCGGATACTGCTGAGCAATAACCACGAGTGAAGTGCCTGGATGATTTATATAAAATGCTGAAACTATAATATTACTAGGTATTTACTACTTAGGTCGAGTAGAAAATAATTTCCAAGCGTATTGACAGATTATGCATTAGCGATGTGATGGACGAAGTAAGTATCTGCTTCTAATTCTAGGACAACTAAAGATAAATGTTGGTATATTTGGGAAAAGGAAGTTTATTACTGAATTTGATTTTTAATAACAGAATTATTGTATGCTAGTGAATGTAAATGTAATTATATTTATTGCCTTTTGTATTGTTGAATGTGAGTGTGTAGGCATAAATATAGACTGTGTGAACGGAGTGATCTTGTTTCATAGAAGTTTGGTTGGGTCGACTTCCGCAACAGGGAATTCATTCTAGATGCCGAGAAGAGCTGAGAGCTAAGCCTTCGGCTCAAGACAAGATCAGCTCAGCGATTTAGGGCAGAGCTTTGAAAAGAGAAGCAAGGGAGGATGGGAAGAGAATAACGAAGTGAGTTGAGCAAAAGGAACCATTTCATTTTGCCTTCAGTCACTCTCCCAACTCTTTCTCTTCACATTCACATTGCGTTACGTTACGCCGGCTGGATAGTTGAGTTCTCGTTTCAGAGAGATTTTCTGTCAAGTTCCAGCAGCCGATCCGACGAGAGCAGAGGAAAAGAAGCCCAGCCTTACTTACGTATTGTTAGGCTCCACTTTTGTCCTGTCGACTCTACTCAGCGGAACTGAACTCAACTCGAGTCTCTCCTGATACAAACAACACTCTCTGCCATCACATCACCGAAAAGAGCAACCCAGCCGAATTTCGGGCTTATTTCCCAATTTTACTTACCTATACCTTAGTAGTAGTAAATACAAACAAATTCCGTTCGGAAAAACCTGAGTTTTGGATCTTCTCAGAAATCTTCTTCACACTCTATAGAATAAAAGGAAGAGGAGCTGAGGAAAATCCACAAATTTATTCCACATTTAGCAGTAGTATAGATAAATACAAAAGAGACACGCATCTTCCTCCATTTTCTTCTGCCCCGAGCGAATTTCCGTATACTTTTGCAATTTTATCTGAATGTATATTATTCTAGTTTCTACAATACAAAAAGATGCTGAGAGAGCCAGGAGCAAAATTGAAATTTCTGTAGATAGAAAATGTTGGAGACTTCGCAAGACATGGTATAGTTCCCTGTCTCGTCTGTCTTTCAATGTTAGCAAGGATATTCAGTAGTCACTCTTTCACACACAACCGTCTACTCCGTCCAAGTTTCCCAAATTTCTCTAAAGGGAGGCTTCGTTTCGGTTTGCCATTTACTTTTCATTATATCCTATATTTCTAGGAAAACTACCTTACAGCTGCTCTTTTCTGTTTCGTTGATATATACATTGGCCTAGTGCCTAGTAAGGTAGTTTATGCAGTGTAGTTATTATACTTGAACAAATCGTGACTACGCACATAAGTGTAATGTATAGCAGCAGTAGAATGCATAAATAGGAGACATAATACTAGAGGGTTATTAGTATAGGAATCCATCAGAGATACTATTACCGTATTAGATTGAAGCCAAGCCAGCTGAGTAAAGTG
>JABASH010000938.1:0-31345 GCA_019776445.1 Tomocerus maximus
TTATAACAAGTATTAAAAGTTGTTGTTATCATAGGTATATTTAGCAGTATAAAATATAATATACTAAAACTGCACTATTATTATTATTGGTAGCACTCAGGCATCTTACACTCTGTAAGAAAACACAAGATTCCTTCCTATCTTCAAAAGTATTAACATTGTCAAGTGTTTTGCCATTCTGAAACTCAAGAGACCTAGTTGGGATCCTTAAAACTAGACTTTTGTTAAAGTTGCAAAGAAAAAAATGCACTATATTATATGAGCAACATAATACATCATAAGATTTTCTCAGAAAGACACTTCAAAATGCCGATGGAATACTACATTACGAAATGAGATGATATCTTCCCAAGTGACACAAGTTTTATGTGGCAATAACAAGCCTACTGCCATATGATATCAACTTATGATACCCCCATCTCTATATTATATGCACTAACTTACACTATCACGATTGCTATCTTATCTGTGAAACCATTTTGTCACTCCTAATCATCTCCACCACCATATTGAAAGGACAAAAACTCTTTGTAGTTCTAATCATGTAATCATAGCATCTGTATACCATCAGGGATGATAATTATTAATTAGTGTACTACAATGAGTTAAGTATGAGCATTGATTTCCCAATTAAGTATTGCTTAGTCAGTTTCACTTATTTTGGTACAAGGCTATGTGGGTACTTAAATAGAGCAACTGACATGAGAATACGTTTTTTACACTCAAGGACTCTATAAATGCGATGATGTTTTCCTTCCTGTAGTCAAACGCAAGGGAAACCACATCCCTTATTCGCAGGAAGATAAGCAAGAAGACATTGTGTTTTGACTTGGTAGCTTCCGAAAAATAGTAAAAAGGAAAGTCATTGTATACTTTGTTCAGATATTGAGATACATTGAGTTGTTACGAGGACGGTGAGGCTTAAGACTTCAGAAAACAGGAAAAGGAAAGCACGGAAAATAAACGGCAGAGCAGGCTTTCTCTATTTTCTTTTATTTTCACTTTTTCATGCCTTATGTCTTTCATTACTAAGTTATTGTGTGATGGAAAGAAAGAGAGTCTATGTACACTACTTTCCTTCGCAGGGCATTAAGTACAATGTGACATTTTTTAAATTAATGTGAAAGTTATAATGTATGCATTCACTGTACACACGAAGCATGTAACAGTAGACTACGACTTGGGCACTCCATAAGAAACTAATGATATAAAGCTCACTTTTCACTAATGTTTGTTTCTCAAAGGAAAATATGTTTTTTCTTGAAACTAGGTCACTTGAACTATTACTATACATATTTCCTTTCAGAGAACGGAAGCTCTTCCGTATGGAGAGCGACCATTAAGTTCCTACGAAATAAAATGAGCAAATGTAATGCAAGTACGTACCTTATTACGTGGTTTCCTTACGTGTTATAAGTTTAATTGACAAATAGCATGTAATAATTCTGCCTGTAGACTGGCTATTATACTCCCAAGATCCTATGACACAAAATTACTGCTCTACACTCCCAAAATACTTTTTAAGACAATACACTACATACACCACGTGGAATAATACTTCATTTTTCTATTATTTTTGTCGTACTTAACTGAGATAACTAACTTTCTCTCAACGTGAATTGTCCATTTTTTATTTTTCTAACTCTCCAACTCTCTCGCTTATTCTACCGCACCGCAAAACAGCAATAGGCCTTTATTATATTTTCCAACAAAAAATACATTAGCTCATCCAGTCGACTCATATTCTATTGCGTTATGTTATTATTTTTATAACCTTTATTGCTAACAAAATTTATAGCCTGGAAGCTAAAGTACGTCCAAGCACATAGACTCACTTACTTTCTAAGGATAACAATGGATCTTACAGCATGCTGCGCTGAGCAAAAGTCTTCCAGCTTCTATTCTTACACTAACTTTGTAATTTCCTTTTATTATATCTACCAGACTCGTATATTATAGGTGAATATGTTCTTTCACTCTAATCTAACTCATAATAGTTCGTGGAAGACTAAAAATTTTCGTTCCTTCCTGCTAATAGTATATAAAATAGTACACTTCTTATCATATTGGGAAAATTTGTTAAGAACTTGTACATTTCTTTAACATATGCTCTAAACTAATATTACAGCACAAAAGTTGTGTGCTCCAATTATAAGTAATTTCGACCATTATTTAAATTCTAACACAAGCATTATGTATATTCTTCTGTAGCAAATTGTGACGATGGAAAAGTACTCGAAAATGAAATCCTTTTCATCATATCATTCTCTTTTGTGTAGTTCATTTTCCCTACTAGACAATTGTTTAAGCAAAAGAGAGTCAAAATAGAATACAAAAGGATATAATTTGTTGGAATTGTGGATATACTGATACAAAAGGACATCTTATCAGCATTACCTGAATTTGAATAAATCAGAAAATCAGGGAATAAGGACATAATCAGAAGAAATTCAGCGTAGTCTGTCCTAGAGAAAACTAAGTCCTCAATTTAGAGCAGTGATAGGGAAGCTGAAGGAGGAAGCCCACTAACTCAATTTAATTTAAAAGAAATCTGAAAACTTTCTGGAGACAATCTTCTTGTTTTGCTTCTATTACCCTTTGGCATTACTTTATACAGAGCTTCCACTGGGACAGAGAAGAGCATTCCCTTAACTTTGATTCTCTCCCATAATCGCAAAAGAAAGACAATATTCTTCCGCTGCTCTTCCTTTGCCATTGTGAGTGTATATCCCTACCCATACATGAAATAATAGTTTAACTTCTTATTCGTATATCCATCGAATACAGATGTGGAGATATAAAAAGCTGGCGGAAGAAGAGTTTGTGCTCAGAGCAAAGCACATGGACCATGGACCTAAATTCCAAAGCGAAATCTGCATTTATCTCATCAACCATCAGCGTCTCTCTGCACAGACATAGAGCTTTTCTTTTACGTAGTTACCGTTTTCTCTAGAGCACATAAAACTATACAAAGGACAAAGTAGAGCACGAACAAAAGGAAAAATCACGCCAAGTTCAGATCAGTTGAGCTGAGGGAACTACCGAGTGTCAGTGAAAGATCCAGTTTTAAACAAACTTTTCCTCCTCCGTCGTTTAGTCCAAATGATAAAACCATATCTAAAAGACATACTTGTTAGTTAGTTTAGATTTTCCCTTGTTTTCCATTATCTATGGACTTACACAGCGCGAATCTACTGACGTATTACAAAGACTCTTTACACTACCACTCTACACAGAAATGGCACTTTGTCTTTATTATTTCCAACTATATGGGGCGAGACAGACTAGACTTCTATGTAAAGTTAGCAGTCAAAGTCGGCACTACCACTACTACAAAGTTAGCTCATCTGAAACTAACCTAGGCCAAGTTCCGCCTTATTGTTTGTTAGTTTACAATGTGCTCCTTTCCACGATAGGATAAATAGGTAAACTAAAACCAACTGAAATTGACTCTAACAACCGGTAATAGCATTTAAACCAAAATTACCATCAACCCCGCTTTCAACATTTGACCAACTTGCAATTCCTTAACATTTAACTCCTTAAAATATGCCATTTAAAATATTCAACATCAAATGTGTAATGTTTTTAATGAAATCCTTGGTAGATTTCATGAAAAAAAGAATTGCTCTAGATCAACACAGCTAAATATTACAAACATAGTTTACGAACCTGATTATTCAAAGAAACTCCATGCGTTTCAATTGAGTATTAAATTTTCATCCTCAGGCAAAGAGAAGAAAATGGGAGTAGGTAGGCTTAAAACCAAACCCAAAATTTTCGTGGAAAGCACGACTGAAATTGAAAATAGGAAGTCTCAGCTTACTAAAATGTGAGACTCGAAGTTCTGAAGAATCCAGGTGGCTGTAAAACACAAGTTTTACTTGATGCATGCTCCTAACGTACTAGATTCTCTACAATCTATAATGATTTGTTCTACATTGTGATATCGTAGCCTGGAGCTGTTACCGTTACTTTTACAAGGTTGTATATTCGTGTCAAAAATCCAATGTTACAGGGCTTTCATCTTATTTCGGCTGCCGTCGCTTTTTCCCTGACTAATTCTCAAGTTCAATCTAAACTTTTCACACACAGCAGAGAAAAGTGCCGAAAGAATTATAAATGAGCATATACTGTCAGTTGGATATATATATATAGTTATATATAGTTATATATGAATATAGAGAGTGTGCAATTGGCAGTAAAGCATATAAGTTATATTGGTAATAAGCACTTGCGTTGGAGGGGAGATGAAAGTGCCATTATAATATTAGAACAGACCCGAAAGTTGGTATTTCGTTGAGAAGATTGAAGGCTAAGGATTCACTGACGCTAGTGATGTAATGGAGGGTTAGAGTGTTACATAATGTAGACCTAATGCATATTATATTACCTAACGCAGTAAGTGTACTACAATGCAATAACCTGTGTGTACATCCCAAACCAAATGCATACACACTTATAATGAGGAACTGAGGGAAATGCAAAGTTATTTCGTGCGTGTGCCATAAAGCCTAACAATTATTCATAAAGGAATGAGAATACACTCATTTAACTGAGGAAGGCAAGTTAATTTTGAGAAAGTTGAGATCAGCGGAAATATCTTGAAATGGCTTGTTGCGTACATAATAAAGGTTAGTCTCATTGGTAGAAGCTATTCTATACACATCACCTATAAGCAAACACATAACAAATAACATTATATGGCAGATTTACATAGAAACTAAAGACAAGTGTCTCTACATAATTGCTTTAGATATAGCAAATAATTTATATGGCCACTGTAATGTAACTGGTGAGGACGTTATCTCCAAAATGTATTCTATGAATAGTGCATGCATTTAATATGGAAGCATATCCTTCAGACAAGTGAGCAATGGAAAACAAACAAACTTCTAAAATTAGATTCTAACTGCTTAATAGGAAGCATATCCATAAAATATATAATAATCATATCAGGGTGTGGTTTGTCTTCCACTCTCAAGGCCCGACTTAACTTAACTGGAATCCCAACGCTACTTTACTTCTTACTTTTACTTAGTATAGCTTTACAAGACAAGAGGGAAAACCACAGTTACGTAAATCCCTAAACACGTGTCTGACTCTTTTCCCATTCTCACTTTAACTTGCTTCCTAGTTTACTTTAGCTTCTTTCAGCTGGGAAACCAACGCGTCTCAGAACGAAACCGGAGAAAACAAAAGTTCATAAACATTTGCTCCTTCCAACTTGTTTTAAATTCAATTATTTCTCCCAGCTTGACATACGCAGATACACAAGTTAGTCAAAGTATAATGCACATTGCAAAGTGCAACCCTTCGTGATGCACAAGTAGGGGACTACTAACTGATTAACCATGAAATCTACACTTCACTAAATTAACCAATACGCAATGCCATTTAGTAGCTTTAAATGTGTTAACTAATTAACTATTAATGTGCGCTTTATACGACGAAGAATGACCTACTGATTCTATGATTCCCATCTTATTATGAAAATAGTAATATTTCTAAGTGTGGGGTACAGGTGAGTCGATTTCTTAAAGTAGGAAAATGAATAAAAGGGAAAATGAATTTCCCTTTCAGTCCTTTTCAATTATTCTAGAAGTAAAAGGGTTGTCCTAATCCGATCTTAAATGAAATTGAAAATTCCCCGAAGGAATAAATGAATGAATAGTAGCTACTTAAGGAAAGTGTTCTGTCAATGCAAAATGTAACTGATTGCGAGCATTGTGGCGGAGAGTAATAATAGTTAGAGAAGAATTCTAAGTATTTTCCTATATAACTGTAGTATATGACTTGACAAGCGGAAGGATTGAATTGAAAATCGAAAGTAAATAAATCATTCTAACACGGAGTGGACCACAAATTGTGGAAAAGGGTGTAAAATCACATGTTGCAAGGGATACTATTGTATTTGGACACTAAATGTTTATTCCCGTTGTTAATACGAATGAGACCATGAGCTTGAAAGCAACCGGGCCCTGAGGGAATAGTGGGAGTAAATACAAGACCATATTATAGTAGACCTCATTGTTATAGATATATAAGGATATACTATATTATAGTTGGTAGTGACACTAGTTTCAGTTTGGTAGTGCAGACTCAAAAATAAATATCCAGCAGAGAGCGTAGAATAGTAAGTGGTGTGTTGTGAAAAGTTAGTCTATAGTTGAAGTCCCCAAGACGCAGAGCTCCACCATGCTAACAGGTACCTACTACTATGCTCTTGTCAGATAATATAGACAGAAAATCTCTTTAGATACTTATGAATAGTAGTATAGAATAGTAGGCAGCTCTTAATATGGTGAACTCTGAACACTTTGAATTATAGAAGGAAACTGGACCAAAGTTTTCTAATGCTGTTAAGTAAAGCAACAACAAAACATCGCAGCGCCGAGCCATCCAGTAAAGGAATAAACGAAAACTAGGGAAATAGGTGTTCAATCTAGCGTAAAGTGGGTGAGCAAAGCAACGCAACGTAAAGCAAAGGACTGTGTAATACGTTTTGTATATGTATAGTAGTTACAGACAGACAGAACAGATCTAATAGAATACAATAGACTCATAATTCCGGAACAAGCCAAACCACAAACAAAACAATGGTACTTAATGTGTCACCAAAATAAATCCAATCATTGCAGTTGAACAGCAGAGCAGAGTTAGTCAACTCAATATAGTGGACTAAATTGCTCCATTCTCTACCAATGTGCAGTAATGCACTCTTACTTACAGATTTCTACACATTTACTTAAACTCTGTTTCTACTAGTTCACTGACTTACTTTTTTTTAAACATCTCCACTATGCTATTACACGTATATACGCATAAGTGTATTGAGTCCAGATTTGGTCAGTTGAATAAGACAGACAGTAAAAGATTTGTAATGTTATAGCAGTGACGCCTGACTGTACTTTTGATCTGATGATCTTTTCTTAAGTTTTTACCACAACGGACAGATATCATTTATGCAGAGCGCACTAACTCTATATTTAAAAAAGAGCATATGTATGCTCTAGATTGTGTCTATACATATGTCCAGGATAAAATGGAGATTCACTGACTGTGACAGAGAAAACTTAAGTCAAGTCAACTCAAGTGACAAATGTCCATGTTCTGTCTTGAGATATTTAAATTTACTATCGACTCAGCAGACAATAAATCTCCATGAAATTTCCCCTCTACCCTCAAATTGACGGCACATATATTTCAACCAATATTTCCGACTTCCTCTCCTACTCTTTTCAAGTTTACACTATTTTCCCATTTCCACTTTTTTCTTTCAGCTCACAGATCTATCTCTCGCTCTCTCGCTACTATGAGCATTCAAAACAGTGAGTATACTTCTATCAACGAAATTCAGTCAAATCATAAAAAACTGGGCCCTTCTGTGTACAGGTCGTGGGAATCAGAACAAAAGCACTGTATTCAACTTTACATAGATACCTACTTACAGATATGAGTACCATGCTTGTACGTTTCGAAATATTCCTGGATCTATTCAAACATTTCTGCGTTTTGTGAGAGGATGCATTCTACTATATGGAAATCTGACTGGAACCAAAACTGGAGTGAGTGAGAGACATACTGCACACTGCTCACTCGTCTGGAACTTTACAATTCAACCATAATGTATGAAGCGACTCCTACACATTGTGCATATGCATATGTAATATTATATAACAAATATCTCTCTCTCGGTAGTTCGACCTAAAATATATGCGCTCCGTACCGTACTAAAGCGTAGACCGGAAAAGGTGTGATGAAGTACCAAAAAAGGAAACATGGACTTGAAAAAACTCGGAATGGAATGACGTATATGTACATATAATATAGGTACTTAAAATATGCATTCTTGCACTAGATATCTTGAAATGATAACTTACAAGTAGGCATCTAACGCTATGTCTCTCACAGACAAAAATTCTTATCTAAAATAAAGAAACCTGTATAATACTGAATTTATTCAGTTCACACACCACACGGGGTGGGATCTTGCTAGACTTATATTAACAGTTCTGAAATTCAATCCTGCATTTATGGAAATAAGGTAAATTCGATCACAGAGAGGGTTACACTACGTATTCGTGATTAGGTATGCATAATACAGTAGATAATTTCTCTTTAGTTAATGCAGGAAACTGTAAAGGTATGTATAAGCATTAGACCCTTAGGTAGTAGCCAATATTATATCCGAGTAAGTGTATGAACTCAATATTACAGATTCCGTTTCAGTTGGCTATATAGTCTTGACTGGAATGGATATTTGCGGTTGTAGACTACATTTTACGAGTTTAGTATGAAATACGAGCCTTTCAAAAGCTCATCCTAATGCCGATGCAGCACATCTACATCCAGCCCAATCCACATCCACCCCATTCGATTAGATTGGCAAAAAAGTCAGAGTTACTTGCTAGTAGAATAGCATATAGGGACCTATGTAGTAGTGGCATTAGTGAGGCTTGCCTCTAAATTTCAATTTCTTACGCTCTTTAGATCTTAATAATGAAATAAACCATAACTGACTTGACTAGACTGTAGTTGACTGCAGTATTTTAGAAATTCTTGTTTCAAATTCATTCCCCCTTTCTATTAGGCGCAGTTCTCTTATTGCTCTACTTTCTGTTCGACACAAGTTATGACTCTGTATGACAGACTTATTATTTCGTATTTCAGAGCAGAGCCGAAGGGATTGCATTGCATTGAATTTCCACCCTAAATGTGCCCGCTGAGGTATACCTGAATTGAAACTCCCCAAATAATCCGATTTATATCAAACACATCAGCATAATATCGAATATCGATTCAACATGCACGTTTATAATAACTTATGGCGACTAGCCACTAGTACGAGGGCATTTTTATTCTTACTAAACCTAATAGAAACCTAAAACTCTAACTACCTACATACAAGATAATATGCTTGGAGCTTATACGACTGACCCCAACAACCGTTTCAGTTTAAAAAAGATGAAATGAAACAGGATACGTACATTGTGCTTTGGTTTACTAATAAAGACCTGGCCAACATTAACAATGAGCTAGGCACCCGATCCTATCACTTCAATCACAACGCGTCACCACATTTTACAATGTACATTCAATCCCTTAGTATACTTATACAGATTACTGATTGAAAAGCGAAAACCGAGACTTATTCCCCCCTTCTTCACATAAAGAACTTAATGTATTGTAATAGGCTGTAATCTAAACTCCTACACATTCATTTTATATCCCATTACCTGTCTTGGTGAATGTACCTAAGTGAAGAATGGGGATAATATTATGGAAAGACAGCTTACCTTATGTAACCTACCATTAAACTAACTCTCAATCGAAGAGATTTTTATTACTACTACAATACAACTGCCAAACCTCTTTTGGGGATGCCTACTTTAATATTATTACAATTCAAATGGGACTTGAGTTAAATAGGTAGGAAAATCCTATTACGTGGATTGCCCATCATCGCTTCATAAGCTAAAATATATTTTAATTTCACACTATCCACGGTTCCATTCTTTAGTCTCTGTGGTCCAAGCGCATTGACAAAATAATGGCCATTGAAAGGATTTTCATTGTCATTTACATCAAGGTATATAGATGTTCAAGCAATTTAATCCAACCCATTTCAATCCTAAGTTGCTTTTGTCTTCCTGTATAACATTTTACTTCGTCCACATCACTTTCCAATTGTAGAAGACAATGGAACTATTTAAATTATGGATTTTCTCCGAAACAACATTTTTCCGGTGGAATATGGAATGCTATTTCGTGACTGTATAATATTCTCGGGATAGAGGCAAAGATTTATTAAGGACATTCAATAGTAATAAGTATTATTAGAGTTCTGAGAATCTGTTGAACATAAAGTCAGAACTTTTTACCTTCGGGAAGAAAGGAAATTAGAGCAGAAAGAAGACTCCATTGAGTAATTGAATTAGTCACTTACTAACTAGGACCTGAACCAAATAAGGTTGTTTTCCAATAAGAAAAATAGTCCGTAATCGAATTACAAGTAAACTTTGGGTAGCAAACTAAATTCTACTTTATGTGGGGTAATTTTGTTAGACTCTTCTACCCAACACAAAGCTCAGTCGTCTCATTTATCCTTGTGAAACAAATATTTACCTGTTTTTGTGAACCTAAGCCAAACTGGAGTCAAATAATGTAAATTACCCCTGTTGAAGATTTACTCTTCTCCAATTACACTAAAACTTACACCATACCTCTCGACATTTACTTTGGCAACTGTAGCATCCATTCGTACTCTTCTACTGCAATTTATACTATTCCAATAGTCACTATCAGTAATCACTATTCCAAGAAATAAAGTAATGCACTAAATACTAAACTACCCTCCTCGGTATAATTTATCAGATCCCATATTAGAAACATTTCATCTGCAAACTTATAAAAGTGATATTATTATAATAAAATGTAACAATTACACATTCGGTGCAAAGGACGACATAGTTTGCAGAATATCTATAAATCGTATCTCCTATTATTTGCAGAATAACATTTTGCAAAATTCTGTAGGATTTTTAATGGTTTACCTCGTCTAACGCCAACTATTTACCGAGAACAGCTTTTATTTGTACTAGTGTAAGTTAACACAAAGATACTTTATTTTTGCGCATGATTTCATTGTGTATAGACTCAATTCAATCGCTCGTGATTCCTGGACTACCTAAAATGTTCTGCAATGAATGGTAAAGAGTAGTAAACACCAGCAACAATAATTTTATATCTCCATCGTGTCCCTAATTCCCTTGCCTGAGTTTTATTGAAATGCTTTTTAGTATTTGCACTCACTTATATGTAGAATCATAAAGAATAGAGGATATATCGAAAAAGTGTTACGAACCACTCGGTATCAGGATGAAATGTAATAATCCGTCCTGTATAGAATCACTAAGCTTGACTCGTATCCTTATTTTAAAAACTGAAACATCCACGATGTAGCAGAGGAAAGAAGAAGAGAAGAAACCTTCACGGAACCATTTACCATGACTGGAACGTGAGATGTTGTGTAAAGTAATTGTACACTAATATACAAAGTGCTATATACATGGTACTTCTCTATTTGTACTTTGTACCTACCTATTTTACTATCTACTAATGCACACTACTATATAGTTAATCTGAGACTTTAATGCAAAAAATAAGAGTTAACTTTTTTAAGTATACAACTATATTATATGAGTCTAGACTAGAGTACAGTTTATATAAACCGTAAGTGTATGTGTATTTTAGTGCACAATAATATAATGCACAAGTAAGCACATATTCTAAACGTGCATCTACACTCAATCCTTTCTTTGCTGGTAGAAGCATAGCCCAACAATTGAACTTGTTCAACAAAACACGCTCTTCTAATCCCAACCAGGAACACTTTGGAGCACAACGTTGAATTGCTGACTAAAAATTGAAATACTTTAGTCGTCTATGCACAGTATATCAGAAAGACGAACCACAACTGTAACCACAACAAATACCTTAATCCCATTTTCAAGAGTACGGCACACAAAGTAAATAGTATGCCTCAATTGAGTTATTACTATTGAGTGGTAAGTACATGTATAGTATGTGGTATACCATCTTCGCTAAGTAGACACATTATTCACACAAGTACAGAAATTCTCTTTTCCCTATTCGAAACTGGAGCAAAAGAAATACACAAGTAACAATTCATTGCGCTATATGTAATACAGATATATCGATTTATTTCTCTAGGCTACAATTCTATCCATTTTAAAGCTTTTGGACCTTAGTACAAGCTCTGCAGTAATGAAGAATGTAAAATTGGTATATAAACTGAAGAGGATGAAAATTGTTAAAATACTTTTACGAGGAGGAATTTTGTGCTAAATTATTTGCAATCGAATATGAACGTGAAAATGAAGTCCATACCTACTTAGTTTTTTCTAACAATTGACTAACTGCAATGAGTGCAATGTAAAATGAAGTTTTAGTAGCTATTGTGCTTAGGAAACTACGGGAAGGAAGGCTATTTGTCAGTTAGCACACTTTTCCAGGGACTGATTTAGTACTATTGAAAATTTATTTACACTCCGCCAGCTACAGACATCTAACCATCATAAATTAACACTTTCATTTAGTTACAAGAGAAGCTGTAGAGTTTTTTCATTTAATTTTATGAAGGTACCTATGTACTTACTACCGTCATAATATAACTCTCCATTAGAAACCAAGATAGATTCGCCTATAGCTCCCTCACTCCGGATAAAAAACGATTGAAGTGAAACATACAACAGAGGAGAAACGAACAAAAGCCTGTATACAATAGTGTCCCTGAGTTCTGCAACCAAAGTACAGTACGTGTACACAGAAGACATTTTTATTTTTCAGCGGAAATTAAGGCAATGCGAGAGAGAGAGAACAGCGGGTAATTTCCCAGGTGTCATAAACACCAAACTCAACGGAGCGAAGTCGTACTGTTAGTACTCTACTGCTCTGAATTATCAGTTTGCGAAATCTCAGCTGGAACATGAGCCACTTTGCATCCTATGTAGGTATACTTAAGTTATGAGGCCGAGGGATAGATACATATGTATGGAATTCATTCGTCTGAGTTAGTGGAGGATGGATGAGTGTAGCAGACACTTATACATCTATCTGACGGACTGAATAAACTCCTGAAAGTTTTACATCTCCCTTAGCAAAGGAGCTAATGTAAGATAGCACGTTATTCTATTATTCAAAGTTGTAAGTAGAAAAATGTGTGTGTACGTGTGTATAGGATGGTCAAAGTCACTTGTAGGTGAGCTGATTAAAAGTTTTAGTGCACTGTGCACTTTTACTGCTTTTGCTCTTTGTCTCTAGGTTCACCATGTTCACCATATCACAATCAGGTATTTCTTTGTATAAAAGTACAAAGACTTATTTCAGCAGTCAGTAGTGTGCCAATCTATTGTATTGCATGCTAGAGAGCAGTAGGTATTGTTCTTATAACAAACTTTTTTGCTTTATTCTGTCTGGAATTCATGAGAATGAACAAGAATTGCTTTTGCTGGAGTGGAGTTAGTAGTTGATTGCTCTTATAGTATTATTCTACTACTATATCTTTTAGCGAGTATACATGCATAACCCGGACAAGACCACTAAAATCCTTTCATGTATACAATACATATAAATATACTTACGAGAAACCAAACCAGATGCTCCTTTTTGCATTAGCTACCTACTATGTTGAAACTTTTCTATATGCATCTCCATTAACGTTTAGTATCAGTGCTATATCATTTTATAATACTATACGTTCCTGTCACTGACTCTGATGACTCATTTCTCACACCGTCTATTCTCTTCTTTGCTAGAATGTATCCTTCTCCCTGTTTTTGCACAGCCTCATTAAAACGATGAAACTCATTTCATTACAAAGCACGTCTATTGCAAAAACACGAATTTCATCTCAGACCATCTCCTGAGCATTAGGCAGATGAAAATTCAACCAAGTGTAGCCTAGCCATCCGATTTTCTTCACAGAGTCTTCTGAACGTTTCAAATCGATTCTATATACTTCTTTCCTCTTCTCTTCACAATTTTATGGAAGAATAGTACTTTTTGGGATAATCCGTTCACATAAAAGAAAATACTTGTATATATGCGGTGGATTAGCAAGATACCTTATATGTTCAGATGTAAACAATCTAAAAGAGGAGGATAAGCATTTTAATGAGTAGCACGAGCCAGTAAACTTGAACTAGAGTCGACGGAAATTCAGAGCGCATAATATTACTGTCAACATTATCTCAGAATGGAATAGGCGACTAGTGACAAGAAATTTATGGCATCATCGGTTCTCCTGCGACATTGCTTCGCAATCGGCATCGCTATCTCTAGATTGTGACTGACTGAACAGAACAGTTGTCGTTCTATAGCAATTAGCGAATACCTTTGTGAAACATTGCACATTTATACTCTTTGGTATATCCTCTCGCACTATTATAAACCAAATACCAGTTGTTACTAAATAGTTAAACAACTATAGGACAAGTGAGGAGTGAAATGGAATCAAACGACTCTACTACAGCAAAATTGGCCCATCGTACACAAACACTAATGTAATACTAAACACTTTGTAGAAACATTTAGCAGGCTTTCGTTGTTAGTGATAAAAGTAATGGCAATGGCTCATTGGCTTCCTTAGCTATTGCACTTTCTACCGAGATACTAATTTAATGAATCTGTCTACTTATCCCTTTTATATTTAGGTATATACTTGGGAAATACTATGGTCTAAGGTAGCTTAAATAGACACCAAATGAAAGAGACACCCATAAATGAGAGTTACGTGAGATCATATCACAGATCAATATCAGCAAAGCATCAGTGTCTATATGTCTGTCATTTACCAACAGAGTAATTGGATCCGTGTAAATAAACAATAGCAAACTATACTATACTTAGCAGTATAATAATTGATTTCAGTCACCGATTCCCTTTATACGTTATGCAATAGTATCGCAAAAAATGAAAGCAGTCAAATCATGCGTGCACTTAAAATGATGAGCTAACAAATTTCATTGATAAGCCACAATTCTTTCAACATACAAACGCTAAACAAACATAAACATGTTCGATGACAAACATAACTAGTGTGACATGATGCGACAGCATCAACAGGGGACCTCATTATGCATATTGAAATAATAACATTAAATCTACCTACTCGTAATGATGTATTCTCAAAACTAAGCACGTCAGTAAAACAACATTGGCGGCTAATCTGGAAAAAGAATTTCCTGTATGCAAAAATGAAAAAATGGAAACTTACCTTTGAGACAGTGTCTCAAGTTTTTATTCGGTTGTGTTATCTAGGAGTCAAGACTCAAGACGCGAGACGAGGAAATGAAGATACACGTAGGAATAATAATGCAAGTTGTTTATTATGGTATGTGTGGATAATAGAGGAAAGCTGGATGTGTTGCTGGAACTTGAAACGTCCAAAAAGTTTTTTGTAAGAGTTCAGTTGAGGAGATAATGTATAATGATGAGTTTGAATGTTGATGATGACTCGTCAAATATGCACTTGAGCATTCACTTATTATTGTTATTGTTATTAGGAGAAGACTGGCTGGGCAGGGGCAGAAAGTTGATCCGGGATAACAATAATATAGGTTTGGTATAATGATATGATAATCATTTATTCGTTCATGAGGTCGTAAATGGTATTATAAAGTTTCTTTATTCCCTACTGTACTACTGAGTTGTCAATTCATCCATGCATCAAAATATGATAATGGAGGATCGTCGGAATTCTGGTGTCTGCAGTAAACTGGTATGAAAATGTACTTAGAAATGTTGTGTATAGTGAGGAAAACGACTAACATAAACAAGGTAAGAGAGATATCGTGAAGACAGGACGATGTGTAACGAAGCACTGGTATGAAATACAAATCACGAGCGAGGACTGACAATTGAAACGAACCGGACAAGAGACGACACTGATTGTGCAACTGTAGAGTTTGCTATTAGCATGGAGTGACTTTTGTTGTGATTTTCAGTTCGGAATCCACGAACCGCAGAAAAATCCACTTTTTTTGTGACACGTGTCTCTTTTCACGAGAAAAGGAAAGCAAACTGAAGTTTTGTTGCAGTAGGAGTAGAGTACAATCACACTATTGTAGTACACAGAGACACAGACTTTTTTTGCTATTTTTCTAGCTCACTTGATTCTTGCTGGCTTTCGTTTGGGTTTAGTTTTGGTTTTCCAGTTAGTTTGGTGGTAGGAGTAACAAGAGTTTGCTTTTCTTGTGTTTGTTTGTTATGGTGTTGTATGTTTTTGGTTCGGTATGAAGTCTAGGATGTCGCTTTTTGGTATCACTTGCACTCGTGCAGTGGAACTGCGGCTTTTCCGTCTCTAATCTTAAACTGTTCTGTCTGTCACTACCTTGAACAAATGTTGAACTCCACAGCAGAACCTACATCCATAACATTCATACTAACACGAAGACAAGATTGGTAAACAGTCTCTTTACCTTGAATTCACTTGACTATCTCAATTGTCACAATTGCCCGTTTGGTGCACTCGCTCACACTCCAAATGCCTATACAACTTTAACTGAAGAACAAACTGGAATTGTTGCAGATAAGCCGGCACCATCTAAACGACTTTCCTGATGAGTTTCTTTTATGTTACAACAAGAGACAAGACCACCTCACTATACAGAAGATGAGTTGTACTCTTGAAATTATATTAACGCGTTTGGAGTCACTATATGTAAATTATTGTACGTCTTAGAACGCCCAGCCAATGCACTTGGCTTACTTATTCAAAGAATCTTTTCTTCTTTTGTTAGCCGACAAAAAACTCTTGTGATTTGGTTTTCTTGTGCAATGGCAATCCAATGGTGAATTTCTATGCAATCCAATTTCAGAGACTCTTTAGATTCGGCCTACAGAAAACAAAAGACACAAAGTCAGTCAAGTATTCTTCACGAAATATTAATCTACTTATCTTTATAGCTATCAGCTATTGAATAACAGTCATCCACAGTTCTATAAATAGCACAGCAGGAAACAAAACATTTTACATTCCCACAATACCTACAGAACAAATCCTCGGAAGAGAAACACGACTTATTCACTCCTGAATATTACCATTAACTAAATGATAGGTGCTTAAAGAGTACTAATACCTGCATAGCGCCTGTTAATTTGACTAGCTGACAAACCATGGTGTCTAATAATACCTTTCCTTCCTCAGTGGTGCTAGTCTAGACGAGAAAACGAGAACAACTCCATAATAAAACCTTTTCCAGCGTAAAATCGATCGAAAATCATTATTGGTAACATAACATGCAATCACACATAAAGAATGCATATTTACATGTCTGTTCCTATATAACTAATGTCCTGTGCAGACTAACAGCGAGACACAAATGAGTCAATTCGATTTCTTGATAAAGCCTTCCAATCAAAGACTACTGGAAATTTTTTCTTGGCAACTTACAAAGAATCCTTTGGTAAAAATTGATGAGCTTGCATGAAAGTATTCTGCTGAATAATCCAATAGGGAATATTCAGATACAAAAGAAAATGATGCTCATTAGCATAATGTTTTGTATCTAACAAATATGTCCTAGTTGACAAACACTGATTTTCACTTGATAACAAATACAATCTAAGGAGGTTCCTCAAAGCCTCAACTCAAGAAACTAAATCAGTCAGATCATTGTCAATGGGAAGTCAAAGCTGACTTGAGTTGACATTGAGTTCCGCCAGCTCTGGCCTGTCTTTTCTCGAGCTCTCCCCCACAACTTGTGCCAATGATGCCAAAAAACCTAAGACTGTGATGTGAAAGAAGCCAAGAAGACACCTTTGTATTCTTTCTGTATGTAGTCGGTTCTTTAGTACGGAAACCCACTGAGTCTTCTCTCGTCCTGTCAGCCATGAACTCAAGTTCTCAAGCAAACAAACTGAAATCATAACAAATCCGAGAAATGTATTCTTTTCCTTCTATCTCACATTGTATAGGCATTAGTAAATCTTATGGAGACAAAACTTGATTGTTAGCCTTTCTGCTCTCTATTTACTTATGTCTTTTGTTCTGCCGCTCGCTCTCCTGTCGTGAATCCTGATATTGTGAGACAGCAAATTCCATACAGTTTTCTCCTGTCAATCTGTCCCTCTATTTTTACATTCAATCACTCAAATGGAAAATAAAAGCTGAATTTTATCAAACACTACTCACTAAAACCCACAGTCTCACACGCAATACTACTTCCAAAATCTCCCTTTTGAAAACTACAATATAAAATGCCTTGCTAAGCAATTTCAAAGGCAAAAATCAGTGTCTTTCCTTATCCCACCATTAATGCGTATTTAATCCTCAAATTAAAAATGATCGAAGAAATCACCAATTATATTAACCACTAAGACTAATAAATACTATTGTAAAAGTATTCAGGTCTGTGATCTGTTAGTACTCTTCGAAACTTAATCCTAATTCTGCCCCTAATAAAAATGGTGGTAGAAAACAGAAAAACAAATGTACGTAATGTGTACCTTGTTGAAAGTTCTGATGATGGAAATATTAGCACAGAAATTGTTTCTCGTAGTTAAACTAAGTGTGCACAGTAGATGTACTTTTCTTAGGACTTGAATAGAAGATTTTGTGTGTGTTGGTGTTCGGTATATTGTGATACTGGTGAGATGTAGACGAGAAAAGAGGTACACGTTCACTTACAGCTGGTCCATGAAGGAATGAGCGTGTAGTGTGCTGTGCAACGTAGAAACATTCAATTCAGGTCTGACGATGTGCCGTAGTCTGAACAAAGTAGTCATGCCGTACCGTGTGTAGCCTTCACGTTCACTTTTGCTATCCTTCTCCAGTACTTGTCCAGTATGCTTACTTCATTCGACACTACACACTAGCATTAGTAGTGTATAATATACGAAAGTTATAGTTCCATACACCAGCCAACCTACCACTCGAGTCTTTATATGCAATGGCAAACGAGTCAACTCAATAGTTCCTTCTACAGTAAGTAGTGGCTTCGTACCCACAGTAGTAAGTAACGAGTAGGTAACTTAAATAGTATTAGTGAGTAGTTGTACTTTGTACTGGTACCTAAAGGGTAGACTTCTCCTCATACACACATAAAAGAGCTTATATGCTACCAAAGCAGAATTAAATAGAGTCATGGCAGAACAGCAGCAGCGTGTGCGTTTCTGTTGTGTTCTATCGAACAGTGCAATCCAAGACCTTCATCTATAACTTATATCGTTGTATACAAATATAAGTCTTCTACACTGCACCCATCCACTCAAAAAACTTGCTTCTCCAAACCTTTCCTCATGGACTTTGAGTTTTTCCAGCTCTCATCTCACACAAGGCGAATCCACAATAATATTATGCATTACTATAAAGGTAGTTAGACATAAAACTTTAAGAACCATAACATATTAACTATAACAGCCACAGAAATTACCCTTTCATTACCTACCCATATCATTATGTGTGATGAAATATTGAATTCTATGGTATTTATTGTCTTTTCTTTGCATGCCTTTTCAATTCTTGCAAATTCTTTGTTTTCCTAGTAGACAAGATATTTTGCATTCTATTTTTTGCCAATGAAGCAGACAGCAATGCTATGGAGAGTAAAATGGTAGGATTCATTACATAGATTTATGACAGTGATATCAAATCGAGTTCTTTAAATGGTTCACAACGATCTATTATCATTATTGGTATCTATGAATCAGACTGCGTATGCAAGTAGACAGTCTCGTAGAACATTGACGTATTTGAGATTAGGAATGAAGATTAGGAGCAAGATAATTAAGTAGCTACATAAGAAAATACATCATCCATGAAATCACATTCTAAACATTTCAAACACTTGGGAAATATCAAAATTGGCAAACGCAGGGATCATCATTTCGGCTACTACCAATTCATCATTTCGGCTACTACCTATGATAATTGGTAATAGCCGGAAATAACATCGGTGAAATTATTTTTGAGTAGACGTTCGATTACTACTATCATATTCATTTTCAGATTAAAATATTTAATAAGTAATTTGTATCACAAACCTGTATTGTATATTTGTAAATGTTCTCTTAGTACCTGGGTAGATTGCACTAATCTACTCCTGAATTTTGAACAGAAGGTAGCTGTCAAGCCCTTGAATCCTTATTTACATAAAAGACTCTCACCAATCCCTCTAGAATACCATCCACAACAATTGACCAAGGTTCAAGCAATTTAATACAAGAGTACCTAGCCAGAGTCAAGAAGACAGAAGAGTTGTTCTTATACGAATACATCACTCGCCAACATTTTAGAAGCCCTGTCAAAATTAAATCCATAGTTTATTGTTCGCCTGCCCCCAATTGCCTACTTTATGAGCACAATTTATTTTATATTGTAATGAAATGTAATAAGAATTCATCTCAATGTGAGCGTAATATTCGGCGATGCAAAAATTCTCCACGAAACAAATGTTAGTCTCACATCCTGTCTTCATTGACTCGTCCCTTGAAAAACTCTATTAAGATGGACACGGCTAGTTTTCTCCCCTTTTGCATTTGAAAACGTGTTACTTACAATTTAAATTCGAGAAAGCATATCAAGAGTCTCTACAGGGAGCTGCACGATATCCATCAGACAAATCATCTAGCAAAATCTTTTTGGATACAGGTACATAACTAATACTTTTGACATTCCGTTGAACTGGAAAATTATGCCTGGAAAATGAGAATGTACCTTACAAAAGTAATCGCTAGCACACCTGCCAAATTGTAATCATGAGCACACATTACACAGTAGTCACAGTACATGTACGCTTGGAACCCAAATGAAATCTCAAAGCAATTAGTATTAGGTCATTTGAACCTACAAATTTGTTCTAGGTCTAAATCAAATAAGCTATGTCTATACACAATTGCTAACCATCCGTCGTGTAATAGTACTTAGTACTTCTGGTTATTTCTTGGCTAAGTCTATATGCTCTCTACTAAAATAATATTTTGAGTCCTCCCCACACACAATCGTCGAATATGCTACCTAGTCTTTATTTTTAAGTAATTATACAGTTTTATAAACCATGAAGATGATATTGAAGTTAATGTTAGTCGTTAGAAATTGTTTGTCAGTGAAAAGTATATTAAAATCAACGTTGGTGGTTTCGTTAAGGTATGCTTCATGCGAATGGCAACTTGATTGGTTGAGTCCCAGTGAAGTACACTTTTAATGTGCGTACAACCATCAGGTTTATGACTACAAGTTAAGGTATGCAAATGAAGGGATTTCATTGTCGTGCCCGAAACTGATTTTCAGTAGAGATGCACTATTCATTTTACGACTACCTAAGCAATTTAAGTAAAGGTGAGGGTGCGTAACAAATCTTCATTAAAACTTTTCAATTGCAACAAGATGTTTAGTCATCTTTTAATAGCAAAGCCACAGACAAGGGTTTGTATGTTTACCAACAAAATATCCTCCTAATTAAAAATCTGTTTTGAACCTAATCTTTTTTGTATTTGTATTACAAACAAAAACTGTACAAGACAAAATTACCTTACAACTTCGTCAAACCGCATTACAGAAATATTACACCCAATCATAGCATAAACCATATTCAGTTTTTACCAGGCATTAAATATTTCCGAGGATTGTGCCATGTGTATACGATTTCACTCTTACGCTAACATTTCTGTCTATTGCAAATCATCACATCTTATTTATGCAACAAATCCAAGAATGAAACCATTAAAAAATGGGTAGAATATCTGTATCGAGAAAATGATTGGGCAATACTGTAGTTTTAGATATTTAAGTAGCTCAATGCAAGTATAACTGCGACTATAACCCCTTGTCCATTTTGAATAGAGAATATTTAGGATATAAAAAGCATTGATAGCAATGGAGAGAATTCAAGAAATTCAACATCCCAATCTAAAAATACTTTAATGGCAGAAGTCAGTTTGCTTGCTAGGTGAGTAAAGACATGAGTATATATAATATGATTGGATATACTAAGTTAGTATAGGGGAAGTAAGAAAAAGTGAGGAGAGACGGAAAGCAACCTCTGCGGCCAAGAGGATCCCAAAATAATAAAGTTGCGTTGTTTGAGAGTTGAGTGAGAGAAAAGGAGGAGAGTTGAGAAACGATCGGAGCTCAAGTCGGAACTGAGCTGATCTCATCCGTATATTGGCTAGAGGAGCACAATGTAAATAGAACCAATATCGAGACTATCACCGAGGGACCCTACCGAAAATTGCACTCATTGATTTCTCTAGCACAGTCGGTAAACAGAACAGAAGATTCCCGAATTTAAAAAGAATAGAACTACCAAGTAGCTCATCTGGGGTTTTTATATGGAGAATACTGATAGGATATAGATATATAAATAAGTAATGCTCTTAAAAAGATCATTTCTAATCTGCTACCAAATCCACTGCATATCATAGTCTTCTACTCATAGGACAAAATGAGTGATCACATAAAATTCTATGGTTTTTACAGTCTTTACTAAAGTTTTAGTGAATCTGTAGCATATACCAACAAACTATCACTACTGGAAAATTATTATCACTCATATAATAAACTGCAGAACGCAATTTTTACTTTTCCTTAGGAAAAAAACTTGATAATCCAGTAGGCCAAATTATATACATAGACAATACGGAGCTTACTTTTATTAGCTTCCGTTACATTCGCTCAAAAAATACACTGCAGATGCATTGGCATCTATGCCATAACAAAATAGGAATGTGCATTGGATATAGATTGACAATAGATGACAAAGGACAACAGAAAAGCGTTGTACATACTTACAATCTTTGTACATCCATAGGTAAACAAGCAATCGAGGAAATTCGAGAATATTTGTCACGGAGGCTTCAGATGTTCTATATAAATGTGTGCATATGAAGTCTATTCCAAATACCTGTCTTGAGAAAGCAAATAAGTAAACATCTCCCGATGTGAAATGAACTGCTGAACCTGAGAAAACCAATTTCCCACACGAAAATTCAGGGTTATTGTAATTTTGATGTGATCCGGGATTGGCCCTGATAATTTTCCCATGTCGAGCATTTCCACCTGTCTGAAGTAAACCGGACATTAACAATACATTAGGTTTCTAACTTCAGTAGTGTACACAAGAATGACATATACATGGATGTTTACTACGCTCTTGAGAGTAAATCGCAAAGGATTCGTCTCGGAATTGTGTAGTTATTTTCATTACCTTTGTAGGTCTTACAAAAAACATATTTTAATAGCTTCTCCGAAATAGAAAATAATAGAGTTAGATATACATTTGACTACAAATCGAAACCATTATTCATCATAGCCACTCATCGATAACGAGAAAAACAGACTATTATTAGTAATTTTACCCTTGTCGATCATTCCTAGAATGAGTTCACTTTTATTAAAGATGTCTACAGATAAAACTACTTTCAGAACACATTTATGGTGTCAGTCTCTACTCTCTGCCATTTCGCCTTCCCCATCACCATTGTACTTTATTGCCTTATTGCCCTTGTCGTGACGATAGTCAATATGTGATTTCTTTTTCCTCCCTTTCTAATGAGATTCAGAAAGACTGCGAAAGCAACCCAATGCATAAATCCTAAATATATATACTTACATTAATACGTGGGAAGTACACAGCTCCTATTTGGTTGTGTGTTTACACTTAACATAGTTTATGTGGGTTTGTTCCAGGACTCGGAGAATAACTTATACTGTCGTTGCTACAAAGTTTCTTTGAACTACATACAATAGTTACTCATTGTGAGTTTACTAAATCTATAGTGCACAAAAAGCTGTCTGGAAAACATGAACTCTGTCACTACTACAATACCAACCGTACCATCCAATATCTGTACGTTAGTGTCAATGTCAGAAGAGGCGACATAATGAAATGATTTATCGTCATCGATCAAACTTTAATTTTCAAAGTCAGACGTTGGTTGTAGGGGTGATTTTTGTAAACTTGTCTTAGCTATTTATTCAGTTTGCCCACATTTATTCTTCCAAACACAATCTGTATATAGTTAGCACAACATCAAGAATAACTACAAACCCCATTTGCCCTAAGTTGTTACTCAACTTTTACAATGTTTAATCCTACACCTTCATTCCCTACTTCTTTACGGTCTTTACAGATAAGTAATTTATATTTGCAATTTTTGTCCCTACAAAACCAAAAAGGCAAAGAAGAAATGGAAAGAAAATTTTCATGTATACACTCTTATATGTCTCATATTCTAAAGCAGAATAGCATTTAAGAGCTAGGAAGACGACAAACGCAGAGAGCAAAAGCATCAGGTTCAAGTCAAGGTAAGCTATCTGACAATTGCCTCCGTGAAAATAAGTTGTTACATTGCAATTCACATAAGTTATTCAGTAGGCTACGACATGTAAATGCGTGCTCACCACATTCAAGTCAGCTATAGCATCAATTCAGAACAAGTCTTGATGTTACTTATGTCTGTGAGCCTCTCCCTTGCTTCTTTATAACTTCTTTACCTTCTCAGCTATTCAAAGGCTCTGCATGTGACTACGACTACTACTCTTTGCTATGAGCATTTAACAATTTCATCATACTTTTTATCTACTAACAATTGGTTGCGTATTACTGAAGTACAAAGGCTATTTTCTTTCTGAAAATTATACTTTCTCTACCCTAACCTCATCTCTATCTATATAGGTATTATGTAGTAGGTACTAGGCCAGCTAGGGGATATCGAGCGGATGTCCTAGTCGTCTGAAGAAACCTGGCCTGGTATAGTAGGCTTCAAATCTTTTCACCGCACTAAAATTATGAAACATTAGTTAGGTATTACTAGCATCAATTAAGTCCGTTTTTATTGACATTTGCAACTGCTTTCATTTTTCTATGCTGAAAAAAGTCCACAATCATTATTTTGTGATCTGATTTTCATGTTTTTTTGTATAAAATAGTCACTATGTCCTAATTTTCAGTTTAATTTGATGAAATACATTACTAACTAACGTTTGAACGTATTTTTAGGGTAGTGTTTCCAAAAGAGAAGATTGGAACTAAGAATCTTCTGTGGACTAGGACATCCATTCGATAGCCGGGTTCCTCGCTGGCCTACGATGTGTACTTTGAAATTGAAAAGGAAACTAGCTAGGTAATTTATTGTCTAGGGAGAAACTAAGTTAGTCATATGAAGGTATCTAGGTACACAATATAATAGCAGAGCAATGATACTACTGTAGAAATTAATACCCAAGTAAGCGAGCATTGGTCATTTCCATCAGAAGTTGCGAGTACATTTAGAAGAGCAGTAAGTTCATGACAACATAAGGGAGTTTGTTCAAAATGTTTTTCCGTGCTCGCAGTTGCTATGTATGTAGTAGTAAATGCCATGCATAGAATTGTAGACTGTGTACCTGAGGTATAGACAGAGATAAATAGAGAGTCGAAAACTGAGCCACTGGTGGTTGCTGTGCTGCTTACATTACCTGACTTACGTAGAATTCAAACTAAATAACGATTACATTTACATGACATAGGTACCTACGTAACACAGTCAAGCACTTTGTATATTAAACAACCACAACAGAAAACTTTCAAGACCTTTGGTAACTATTGCCTCTTTGCATGCGATGAAGTGCAGCCTTTACATCCTTAAGTGCATTGGGACACAAAATAATAAAATCCTAACCTTACTAGTAATGCTCCAATAGTACTATATGTACACTAGTGAATTTCTTTCGAAAACATTTGTGGAGACTATAAGAATTATGGTAGTTAAAAGGTTATGGGTTACAACTTATAATACTTTCTTGAGGTAAGACATTTTCTGTAGTAATAATACTCTCGTATGCACTTCCTACTAGTGCAACTACAGAAGTATTAATGCACTTACTATGTGTGTGTGTCTACAAGTGGTATGCTATTAAGAACTTTTCCTTTCAAAGTAAGTGTATTGTAGTATATACTTAATATATAAATTATAGACCTTAAATATGTATGCGTTTGTTGGTTTCAAGTTTCATCCGAAGTAAAGGTATAGGCAAACTAAGGTGGGATAAATTGTTGTGTAGTTGTAGATGCTCTTCGAGCGTATAAATGGAATCCCGAGCAGAGAATAAAGGAAGACAATAAATTGTAAAATGTGTTTGTAGGTAAAGGTTGAGAAGGTCTTTAGAACTCTATCCTTCGTGTTCTCCTCCTAGCCTCTACTGATTTGGTTATCTGAAGAGCAGCTGGTTTAGATTTAGTCCATCTTCTTTTGCTTGGCTTCCTTTCCTTGGCTTTGGCCGCCTACCCTGACTTTCTTGATCTATGCTCTTGGTTTTACTTTATTTACTTGCTCTCTGACGTGACTATGCGGTTCAACCTACGACGACGACTATTTCTCTCTCTACGATCTACATCTACAATAGAGAGGTGAGCTTTCGAGTTTGAATGTTGAAAGAAAATAGGCTTCCTTACTACTCAATCGCCTCTTCCTACCCTCTTTGATGTCATCTTATGCGTTCATCGTTTTCTATTATCAACACTGAATATTATATCCCTATTTCTACAACCAACGCTTCTAACATTCGTTTTGTGGCATCGTTTGTTCGGAGAACTCAATGGAATAAGCCAAACCAGGTAACCATTTAACTTCTAGTGCTGAAAACTAATGTAGAAGTGAAAAAATTTATTACCCAAAAAACAGACATCATTTTCCCCATTAATTTTCAAGCACACAGCAAATAACAAACACAGCAGGAGGAAACAATACATTAAGTCACGTTGACTTTGTTAACTGAACATTGTTATCTTACGACATGCCAGATCTTTTAATCTAATCAATTTTCATTACCCAATGAAAATACAATTTCACATGTTAAAAATTAGTATATGATATTAACGGTTTCTTCATCTGCATTGTACAGTACAATTTAAATACTACGGGCATGAGATTTTTAGTTGGTTTTATAATCTGATTTTTAGATTTCTTGGGTTTCCATGCATGTCCCATTTTTAAATCCATTTTGAGAAAATGCATTTCAAGACTGGCTAGTCTAAAACTCAACGAAGGATTCAGTTAGAAAATTATTTTACACTGGAATTCTTCACAGAAGTTGTCAAATGCGTTTGAATTCTTTTGACCCAACAATAGAGTTCGACAAATCCATTGAGAATGTATCTCAATTCTGAGAAGCAACAAATATCAAGCAAGGTAAAAATCAAAAGGAGATTTAACAATCAAGAATGACTGTAGCTGTAGGTGATAACCAAATAGAAGGAAATATTTACACAACAATGCAGGCTATAGATGTTCTTTGGGTTATAGATTGCAATACATTATGTATTGACTATTGACGAACAATGAAAATGCGTATTCATAATATATGGATTAGAGCCGTCCACCCAGAATGAATTCTTTGGTTTTCCTTTCGATACGTCATTGTGGAAATGAAGAGTAGAGAGACCATAGGAGAGAATTGTACCTATTTCTAAATATGTAAGCAATAATAGTGACAAGTAGGTACCCCCTTGTTACTGTAAAGAGAACTTGAATGGATGTTCTTAAAGATTCAATTGCATCCCGGTGACTGGAATAGATTACTGTGTGTGCATCTCAACGTTCAGCTCAGTTAGTTAGTGCTCTTTATCTTCATTATAATTTATAGCCTTCGACTCAGGCGGTAGGCAAAAAGCAGAGGTTGAAGGAGCGAAAGCACTTAATTCACTGTCACTGCAAAGACCAAATGTCGTTTTTAAACTGCATTTGATAGGATTATACACACAACTATTACTTAGGGATAATGGAGAAATCTACTTCAACTATGTTATGTAGATACATTTTATCTGCATATTCCCTGGTTAAACACAGAGGCTCATTTATGAGAATAAAATGGTGTAATTTACAGTGTAGATCTATGTAGCTGTTTTATTATCAGAAACTGTGTGAGTGTGACTCAGGGAAAATTCTATTCATCACATCAGTCATTTACAATTGGATGATAGAGGAAAAAAGTCTATAATTAATGACGGCTTTGTTTGGGCGTGAAAGGAGAGGTTGAGGAAAAAAGAAGGAAAGGAGCAATCCTAGCTTATCTCTTCTCTGCTCCAATTGTCCAATCTATTTAGCCTGAATCTCTTAACTTGACATGTTTACGTCACACTCAATCACCCAAAGTCCTTTTGCTTAATTAATTAATCACGTCGGCGCATGTTATCATGCCTCTAAATCACAATCAGCTGTCCGACCAACGTCAAACACGAAACTACTTTTAATGGATAAAAACCAATAGTGCAATTCACTCTGAGTCAATGAAGTGAGCTACCCTTAGCTACATCATCTCTCTGAAGACTGCATTACTAAAGACAATCCCATTCTGAAAATCCTCATTTAATACCTAAGTGGTACCCACAGCATATATTTCTCTACTATCCTATAATTGGAACACGGATACTACGTATCAGCGTCAGATAAACTGAACTCTTTATTTATTTTTACATTGGTTTACTTAGTGGTGGAGGCTAGTAATATTGTATCATCATGTATCTTGACAACTCCCCGCTACCAAATAGCCAAACAAGAGTCACAGAAGAGGTAAGCCCATTAAAACTCTACAGAGCTCTATTTCTCCGGCTTAAAGAGTACGAGAGCTCTTAGTTAACTTTCCTCTAAGGAAGTGTGTATGTGGTAAAGTTCTCAACTCGACCAGAAAATAATTGATGACTGCTTTAGCTAGAGATCTCGATGAAGAAAAGGCATATACGTTTTCATATCTCTCGGCACTGGAAGATGATATGGTGAGATTGTAAGATATAATGATGTAGTAGACACACATATGTATAGAGACAGGAAAGAAAGGGAATTTTCTTACTCCTGTTGTAACCTCAGATGTTGGATAACGTTTCATTGATAATGTGATCAAAACGGCTGGGCTAAGAATGGAAGGTTCCTGCACTATTATAGTGCCCAATGGAGCGTCTTTACCACCAGAGACTATCTAGCAGACCACAGAAAGCAAAAAAGCATCCGTCCCCGAGTTAACTAAAGAAAATCCGATCCGCCTTGATAAAGAATAAAGCACAATGATCCACAAACTTTATCCTAGATATGTGTCAATAGTCTTTACAGCTATAGTAAACATAGCTATAGACATTCCTCTGTAGTTAACTACGGTAACATATGGATATACATATCCAAAGAACCCAAACATGTGTACCAAGTACCTACACAGTTTGTATACAGTAAACATGTTAAAGTTTTGTTACGCATACATCTTCTTAGGAAACAACTGTATGCCAACGAAAATTCCTCAGATATAATCATAATGGCCCTTAAACTGATTCTTATCAGAAAGATGGTGATGGTATGGCCAAGTAAAATCTAAATACCTTATTTAGTCGAGAATTAAGCAGACTGGATGATTATCTCTGGGATACTTGTCGATTTGAGCTTTTGATGTGTGGTTTTGAAAGATATAGAAAACACTTAAGTATTTATATGTACCAATCCTAAAGGTACCCAGTGTGATTCAATTTAACTGCTGGACTGAGTTAATAGTTTTATTTCCCCAGATAGATTCCAATATTATCCTTCGAGGTATTACTGATACTTACTTGAAGTTTCATTTACATAATGCATGAAGGGATTTTTATAGAAGTTGGAGCATTAGGGACCATTAAGGATAAAAGTCGCACCTCAGTTTAAGTAGACCTCGTCCGCATCTAATTATTTACAGAGGTATATCGTTCTCAGCTACCCCGCCTTCTTTCTTTTTGATCGCACGTCCACATCACACAAAGGTATCATTACATTTATTTAGTATCTCTACTGCTTATTATGTACCAAAACACCACACCATGCTTCACCTGGTAGCTTTTTATTAGCAGGGACGTTAAAGGAGCTTGTACGTAATATCTACCTATAAAGTGTACCTACTTTGGGTAGAGTACATAATAGGTATCATTTCCCTTATGGATGTGCTTGGAGCTACATGATATAGTTACCAAGTTGATTTACATAAAACACATTTGATCCGACCTTTAGCGACCACCCGGGAACAAGTCATTTCACATTATAATCAAGGTGTATAAGTAGGCCAAAGGATATTAAGGCTATTACATTTGATATCGTCTTAAGCCTTTATATCCCTCCAACTTCCTTTTCCTATTAAATAATACAGTAATACTTTTAAAAATTCTAAAGTTCAAAGTGTAGAATGCAATGATAATGTGATCCACTAGAATTTTCTTACTGCGTACACTGCCCAGAGTGGACACTAATTTAATACCTACCTGTCCAACACACAACTTATCTTTTACATAGATAACCTTTTGGCAATTCTTCTTTCGGACACCTCTCTTGGGTGGGATCCATCATAGTACTAGTACTTACAAATGTTCTACTACACATTTGTATTAAATTACATTCTTTGGTTACCTATAACTATCCACTTAAATTGTCATTTTTTTTCGGGCAAAAAACTGAAAATAACATTCTCAGAAACATGGTAAACTTAGCATTAAAATTTTCCGACTTGGGCAAACATATATCAGTAGTCACTGACCACTGATGATTATGTAGATAAGGTAAATGTACTTAATTACAGTAAGATTATAATTTATACTATTGACAATTGTGTTTCATTACATTTGCTTTTAGAAATATTTCCTTCGCTTAATTTAAAATTACCTACAATGATATTACTAAAGATTTAAGTGTTCACCAAAATAATGAGTAGAAGGACTTCAATAAGTAGATTTCATGTGCAAGATCAGTTTTTTCATTTTCCCAATGCGTGTTAAGAAAATATTAATACTTATTAATGAGTTCCCCCAAAATGCTGATAATATGAAAAACATATATACGCACAGAAGGAACTGTAGCGTTTGAATCCTCCCCATCTCCATCGAACAGGGATGTAAATTACCTTTAGCAGGTAATAATGTTGGAAGTTGCTAAATAGGCTATTGCATGCAAGTCTCACTGGTTATTCATAGTATGTCCATAGGACATAAATTATTTAACTGCTTTCACTTTCCACATCCGTCTAAAGGGATTAAATATGAAACCTAACGAGAGTCTCCTCAAAAGCCATTGCATTGACTTGTTCACGACATTACAGGATTGAAGTGCGTGTGCTTTACACTAGCTTTCAAAGCAAGGAAGAAATTATGGGCTTTTTACTTTTTAAACCACCAGTTGTTATTGCATCCGACAGGAAACTACAGCTCTCAAATCAATGTGATATATGATAGTAAATAGCTCCGTGAAAACCAATGTGACAGTTATAGGTAAAATTACATATGCAGGATTGTTGCATCTACTGCTTTTCCTTAATATCCAGGATGTGGCTTAACCTTGGTGGTGAAAATGTACTACTGAAGAGATGCAAGATGCAATTATTATTATGACTGACAACAAAGACGATTTCTAAATAGCAATAGTCAGCAATAACTTTAACTAATATTGGTTGTACAGATTAATGACGTAAGTAAAATATCAGTAAATCGCCAAGATTGCTTAGTACACTAGTGCGAAAAGTACTTTTAAGGTAACATTTACATTATGCCTATTCGTTTTAGTTAACGATTTCTGAGGAAATTCTTTCTCATGAAGTTTTCATATCCCAGCCAGCTATTTAACTTATTTCTTTTCACATAAGATTTGAAAGAAGAAATTGTTAGTTTCGTATTCTTGAAAACCTGAGTCATTGGATTTAGATGAAAGTATTTGTTTCTTCCTCTCTGGACGTTTATATTCGTATGTCTACTAATTCAACATGAGAACTACTGAAGGTAAAGCAGATTAGAGATTCGTGATTAAAGTCTATTTCCGACGTTTCCCTCTCATCATCGTTTACTTTATT
>JABASH010000939.1:0-31314 GCA_019776445.1 Tomocerus maximus
AGAAATTCAAATGGAAAATCCCATGTTGATACGGATAATAATTGGAGGTAATGGATAAAACAATTTGGTTGTTTTGATTTTGGAGGACAGCGGTGAAGGGATAATAATAGTTAGTTAATAAAAGGTAAAAACTTTAACTTGGTTGGATTTGGTTTCCCTTTTGGACATTTGACATTATCCAGTGTCCAGTGTGTTTAGTCTGTTTAATGTTTATTATTGTTTCTTTGCAGGTAAAGCAAAGTTGGGTAATCAGTTTCACATTCTCCTCCACCTCCACAATTCACAATTATTATCCTCAGCACTAGGCCTTAATTTCAGGTCGGTTGGGCTAGAGAAATAACCTTTCGAAATGGCAGACCCTCTGTCCTTGCTCCGCCAGTATAACGTCAACCAAAAGGAAATTATTGAAAAGGATGGCAATATAATTTTTGGAGAATTTTCGTGGCCCAAAAATGTTAAAACTAATTATATGATCTACGGGTAAGAATTGGATTATTGATATTAGTTCTAACTGTGTGTGCTAAACCTAAATTACAAAATCAAAGTCAATAAATTCGTTTATTTTCAGTTCGGGAAAAGATGGGAGTCCGAAGGAATATTACACATTGGAGTGTTTGTTGTTTTTGCTGAAAAATGTTTCTCTTAGTCATCCAATTTACGTTCGTCATGCTGCTGTAAGTGCCAACATTTAATCATGCATCTGTTACAATTACTAAATATTAATTAAAGGTCAAAAAGCAGTACTTGGATTTTTTAATTTTCTTTGTTTTTATTGTGGTGGCTTTAATTGGATTATTTTTATTCCATATATTTAGCGTGGTATTCCTGTCGTCACCCGACCTGACCGTAAGGACGTTTTGGCCTACCTTAAAGGGGAAACATCAACATCGGCTTCGATTGATAAGTCTGCGCCATTGGAAATTCCGACACAAGTCAAAAGAACGGCAGATGAGCCTATAGAATCTTCTGCCCCTAAAAAACCTAGATTTGAAGAGCTCCAAAAGGTCAAAGAATCTTTGGCTGCACGTCTCGATGCTCCTAGAGAAGCTTCTGTGACAATTAACAATATAAAGTAGGCTTAATCAAAACTATTATTTTAAAAGCATTCTCATGATTTTTAAAACTATGTATGCATTTGTTACTATCATATAACCGGTATTTTGTTCCACATAGGTCCTTATCGGAAGCTATGTCAGTTGAAAAAATTGCAGAAATTAAAGCTAAAAGATTGTCAAAAAAGCGAACAACTATTAGAGGGCAAGATGATATTGAAATGGGATCTGAAGTTAGAGCCATACTCGATTATGATTTAGATGTTACAAAAGATATCGTGTCTAGAGAAAGGCAATGGCGAACGCGGACAACAATATTGCAAAGTAATGGTAAACAGTTTGGAAAAAACATATTTGCAATACTTCAATCTGTTAAAGCCAGGGAAGACGGCAGAGGTCCTTTAAGGTTCGCTTCATTATTGTTGTAACTAATAATTGTCCAATTATTACTTTTACTTCAATAGCAATCAAATCACAGTATATTTACTATTTAAAATTAATTGTATATTTTGTTTAAAGGCCCATGTTGCCTCCAAGTATGAGTACTCCTAAGCCAGCAGCACCAGTTAAATCAACAGCTCCTACTGAACGGTATAATAGGTACAACCAACCTGGCTATAATCGTTACGATCAAGAGCGTCTAAACAAAGAGGGTACATTAATTATTGCGAATTTGTGCAGAAAATCGACCTAAAATTGCATATCTGTGATTGATATGTAAAATATTGTATTTATGAAAAACTAACTTTTCAAATATTTAAACTAGAAACCGAGGGATTCAAAATCGATCTTTTGGGCACATACAGTGGTATGACTTTGAAATCAGTGACAGAAGGTACTTTACCAAAAAAGCCAGCGACGCCTGTTACACCTGTGACGAGTAGTCCGATGATGAGCATAATGGGTTCAGTAAGTGCAGACTACAGACGAAAGATTCGAACTTATTTTATTTAATGTTGCAATAACAGGAATGTAATTTAGGTTTCTAAAATATATTTTTTTTGTAATTTCAGACTCCTGGCAAAAGTCCCGTAACTCCTCAAAACAAAAGAATTTCTCGAACTCCAATTATTATTATTCCTGGTGCAAATACGTCTTTGATCACAATGTTTAATGCAAAAGACATCTTGCAAGATTTGAAGTTTATGAGCACAGAGGAAAAGAAGAAGATGGGTTGCAAACGCGACAATGAAATATTAATACACCGCCAGCGAAACGGCGTGTCTATTCCGTATCGGGTAATAGACAACCCTCAAAAATTAGTAGCGACCGATTGGGAACGAGTTGTAGCAGTATTCGTAATGGGCCCAGCATGGCAGTTCAAAGGGTGGCCTTGGGATGGAAATCCCGTTGAAATATTTTCTAAAAGTAATTGAACTACTATAATATAGTTACATTTTTGGTGCCCATTGAAATATTGACTGTACATTCATGTTATGTTTGGTTCTCTATAGTTTTAGCTTTCCACATCAAATACGACGAGATGAAAATCGATGCAAATGTATCCAAGTGGGCAGTGACAGTAATCCAACTATCAAAAATAAAACGCCATTTAGATAGAGCTGCGTTGATGACCTTTTGGGAAAGATTGGACGTGTAAGATTATTTTTTATTTATTAAATCTCATTTAGTTTTTGACTCGTTTTTTAAAAATCTTTTTTGATTTTTAGGTATATTGCAAAACACAAACCATTCCTTCGGTATTGAGCTCGAGATCTAAACTCAAGGAATTCGGGCTGTGGTTGCAAACCCAGTAAATTAGCGTTAAAAATACACTGAATTTAATTTCTTTACAAATAGTAGAGGAAACACTTTATTGTATTCTCTCTTTATTGTACACTTTGAATCGTTGGTGTAATAATTATTAGTTATGCGTTGTTAGGTACTTAAATATCATGTAAATTCACAATTGATTATTTTGAATGTTGAAAATTGTGACTTACTAGAAAATAGGTACATGAATGTAATAAGGTGAGTGTACTATATAGAAGCAATATTATTCTTATTCTTAAGCAGTCTTTATGTTTGAAGCTTTATAAGTGGATAACTAGGTGCACTACTTTGTAATTAAATGTACCGTAATATACTAGGTCTTTGACTGTCCTTGAATAAACGTTTAAAAATTGTCAACCGATATAGTGCTCAAAATAATTGCACAGGCGAACAAAATTGTGATTCATTGAAATTTCTCATCACTGCTTTAATGATGTTTTGATTTATAGGGTTTCTGTACATTTCCGCCTAAACATATAATATCTGAATCATGTAGAATGAAACGAAAATTAACAAAAATATTACAATTACATTAATTTTTGGTTTTATCCCCTTTGTCATAGCTAATTTCTAAACTGACTTAAACATGATTGCAAGGTTACATTCATGTTCGTCACATTATCAATGTTGAGAGCGATGTGAATTAAAAGCAATTAGGGTTCTCATGAACTGGACAGAGATTTTGGGAGATTTGCGTGTCTAAATTGCCTCAAGAACATAGAATTTGCTATAATATTATTTTCAACATAATATATATGCATGTACGTACTAGGTACGCTACACTGGCCACACATGTGTAATAATTTGTTATATATAGTAAATAATGTTTCATGGTTCAGCGATCACAGTTATGTTGTTGCATTATCAGTCAGTCTATCCAGCTAGACTGAAAAGAACGTGTGTTATGTATTGCAGAATGCGCAATAGTTTCAGGACCTAGAACAGGACATCAACGTTAGGCTTTGAGGTTTTCAAGGATTTCACTCAGTAAATGATCATCTCAGTGCAGGAATACGAAAACATTTTTGATGAACATTAAGATGTATGCAATTGCTTCAAACATTACATTCATAGAACATTCGCATTAGTTAGTATTATTAGTATTTAGTTTCTGCACAGTGATTCTGTGTTTCCTCGCGGAACCAGAGTTCGCGTTCGAGGACGGGACACGAAGCCCAAGCTTGCTTTGCCAGTCTATCGATTTCCTTTTGCAAAGTGAAGTAGAAGGGGTACACAGAGCTGAATCTTCTATATCCCTAAGTATCTTACTCTTCTATAGTCTCTCTCAGAGCCAACAGATCAATCACAACTGATCTGAGCGACTAAGATGAGAAGACACTAACTGGTTTGGCTTTGGCCGTCTTTTACGGAAACCAGTCGTTTCTTTGTTATTTTTTAGGACATTTTCTCACTTTATGTGCTAATATGTTCTGTTTGCTGTGATATGGTGTACATAGCCTAAGACACTTGGATTCTAAAAACCTTTAATTACCAATCATTCACATCAGATTAGCGAGTGAGTCAAGTTTCGCCTTAGCAAATGTAATGGGACGTTTGCAACGGCAGCAGAGAGCTCCTGGAGGAACTATTCTTCTCATTTTCCTATTCGTTGCCGGATCTTATTCCCTTGTTTTGCCAAAAGATTTGCAATCAGGTAAGGTGTGCCCATTTTTTAATAATTTTATACAGTTTGTGCATTTTCCCTACCTTTAATTAACTCACATAATTTTTTCAGATCATTTGAAGGGAACGTACATACAATAAGCATCATTAGTAAAGAAGGTCTTATAAGTTACAAGAATTATATAATTAGAATTCTGAACATAACTAATTATTTAGAATTTTTAACAGTTAGTACCTCACCTTCGTATCTGTAGTCTTTGCCACTCAGTAAACTTGATTTGTCTTCAGAATTGACCTAAATTATTGGAAGAATCCTTTCCCTTACAACTTGGCTGCATGATGCATGCATATGACAAATCCTCACCCTTTCATTTTGCTTACATCAAAATCATTAAAGACCTTTGTTTAACTATGGGCAAACTGAATTGTATACACATTATTACTTGAACTAAACTATTCAATATTATTATTACATATATTACTCTATGATAAATAGTACTTTATTTCCTAGAGTCCTATCCTATAATATAGAGTCCTGAAATTAATCTTACTCACTTACATACCCAAATATTTTCCTGCATCTTCCTTATCCTATAACCTTTAGATTAAACATGGCAATTACATTGAAATCGACTTTATAACAGAATTTTTCAATCTTTTGGACTAGGTATGTCCACATTTTAGGTATACCAGCTTAGATATTCAGTGATATTCAGCTTACATATTCAGTGATATTCAGCTTACATATTCAGTGATATTCAGCTTACATATTCAGTTGTAATTTAATGATTGATGATTATGGTCACTTCTGTGAAATGCATGGAATGATAATTGTACTACAAGTACCCATTACTTTTAAGTATAGTTATTAGGGAAGATGTGTTTTATTGTTGGTTTTGCTAGGATTTTAAAAAGAGTGTGAATCTCTATGCAAAGTGTAATTTAATTTAGATTGTTTTGAGCATCCTGATGTGTTCCTAACGATTTCATCGATTGCACAGCAGAAGAAAGGGGCATTACGAGATCGACTTCTTGAAGTGAACTGGAACAATTTAGAGCCGGAAGACGGTGACTGGGTTGGGCTATTTGATCATGATCCTCGAGGGAGTGACATGGGGATTAATGAGCCCCTATTCAAGACAAACGTCTCTTTATCTCGAGGCTACATCAAAACTGATTTCAGAGTGGACAGATACCCCGTTTCCGTTAATGACGGACCCTGCGTCGGTTACTGGATAGCCTATGTACACAACGAACAGCCTTCCGTCACTAATTGTCTCACCATTTATCCCAAATGGATGCAGCAGTACAGGTACCCATAATAACTCACATACAAGTACTTTCATCTTCATCATCAATACAATTGCATGTTCTTCCCCGGTTAATGAGTGACCAATGTCCAATTTATCAACAGTTAACGGAATGGTTATTCCTATAATGAATGGTTATTCTATAATGCATGATAATGTCTAAATGGCTACTCCGCAGTAATTGCAACTTTTATCTTATGTCGTTAGTCGCTATTTATACACTGGTCCCTTCTGCTTCATAAGTTACAAAAATTTTGTTTACAGAGACTTCATTGGCGATATTCCTTTACATTCTTTAATGATTCCTGGGACACATAACGCTGGAAGCTGGCATGAATACGAAGGCAATCTAGGTATTTACATATTATTACCTGAAAATGAATCCAAATGATAAGCAGGTCAAAAAATCATTTAAAAATCTTATTGCTTTGCAGATGTATTCCAGAGGTATTTGATCAAGTAAGTTCTTATTCTTACACTCATCTGGTAACTGTAACATCTAATATCTATATTTAATTGAAGTACTTGTATTTGTACATTATAATCAATAACCATTTAGGAAGATTGAGATTGCAAATGAAACTATAGCATGGTTAATGCGTATTTAGCATTTAGTCTTTTATTTATATGAATGATTTAATGAGTTAGCTGCTCTTCTGTTTTAAACGAGATACACTTTTCATTCATTCATATACTTTGATGTAATCCCAAAAATGCTTGCTCATAGCCAGGATGAATCGGTCTATCGTCAACTAATGCACGGCATTAGATACCTTGACATACGAATAGGATTTTATCCAGCTTCCCCAGAGAAATTTTGGATTAACCATAATTTTTACCGTATGCGACCTCTGACTTCTTTGGTGAGTGATGTCAAGAGATATGCACAGGAGTCAAGTGACATTGTAAGCATTTAATTTTTAGTAATCATTAGCAATACTTAAATCTACATATCTGTTGAATCAGAGTTATAAATAAATTGGTCTGGGTTTCGCAGGTTATTTTGGATTTCCATCGTTTCCCAGTTGGATTCGCTGGAAACGTGGCGGATGAAAGACATGCCCAGTTAACAGGTGAGTCATACTCATGAGTAATAAACTATTCTTATTAAGCTAACGATAAGTAGCAGGCATTAACATTTGTGCAAAAACTACTATGCGTTAAATTAGATGTACATGACAATGTTTCCTGACTATGAATGTTATACAATTGTGTAAAGGATGCGTAATTTCATTTTAATTAGACTACTTAAATTCTGAACTTGGTCAATACCTGGCTCCAAGCTCTTTGTGGCCAAATGCCTCACCGAATGACGTCTGGTCAGCCAACAAGTCCATAATCATATCATATTCTGATCCTAAAACAGCACTAAACCATCCATATTTATGGCCACCATTGCCTCAGGTAAAATTCATGAATAATTCACTAGATATTACAACAGAATCGGTGAGAAAATGGTAATTTGAATGTTATGACTAGGAATGGGGAGATAAAAGAAATCTGCCTGAACTGAAAGGGTTTCTGAAAGAGTCTCTAGGGCGCCGAGGGGGGAAGGGGCAACTTTGGGCTGCTATGGCTGAATTCACCCCGAAACCCTTAGACATCGTTTTGCGGCCTACTCAAGGGTTAAGGAATATGGCCCAAACGGTAAATATACCTATGACATATTGGTTTCAAGACAAGACGTGGTACACAAAGGCCAATATCATAGCGACAGACTTCTTCCTAGGCACAAACATTGTGCAAACCAGTATTATCTCAAACTTCAAAGGCTCCAAATGCTCAATTTAACTTTTGATGCATGTTGTAATATAAAGATGTTAGTTTCTGCATTTACAATTGAAATTGCCTATTCAACAATACTCTCGGAAGACTCTTCAGAGCAGTGACTCAATATGTATGAATACTAAACAAATAATATCTAAGGATCTAACTATTCGATGACATAATTATGTCGAGTTAAATACCAATACAGTTCAAGCGTAGGTTTTTTATATTGAGTGCAAACAATTAACATTCACTTTTCTAATCATGGTTAGCCATGGTTGACAATTTTGAACAAAAGCAAGATCTGAAAGTACAATACTTGTCTGTGTTGAGCAATACAAATGTACTCTGTGCAAATAATGAATAAAATTAATGACATCCCATTTCTATCAGACACAATGAAACACTAAAACATTTATTTTGTACAGAAAATGTAATTATATATTTGCTATAATTGCAACGTATCCAAATAAGAACAATTTACACGTCATACTATATGAATGTTGGTGTAGATACAGAAAATCTTACCATTCTACATACGTATACAAGCTAAAGGGTTAAACAATCATGACAGAACATTTAATTGTAAGTTAATGGTATGAGAGGCGTGACGAATCATACTAGTTCACTACAAAGAGTAACGAAAAGTGTTGAAAAAGCATAATGAATTAAAAGATGCTCATCATCCACCGACTAGTTGTTAGAGGACATAGTCCAATTCATACCGTACAAATTGATTTTTCGGATCATTTGGTACTCTTGGATATCCAGCGACAAGGGCATCTTGTCCTCCGATGTACAACGAATTGTAAATTTTCCAATATACATCTCTCACTTTACGAGCAGGATGGAAAAGACCCTGAAACAAAACAAAAAAAGTTTTTACATCCTTTTCTCATCGATTTTATGGAATTTCCGGTTACAAAAAATACATAAAAATATTACCTGTAATGTGTACTGGAGAATTTTTACCGATCCCAATGACACACGCATCCCTTCTACAGCATCCATAAAAGCTTGAACCAAATGAGGAGATGTCTCAAAAATATTTGGCCATACATAGTTCAGCAGATGAACGAGGGCGTCTTCACACCCGAATCCGTACACTCCCAACGCCATGTGCTTTATCGCCGCACATGCAGTCTGCCTATGAACCAAGTCCCTACAAATCACAAAAACAGGACATTAGCAAAATGTAATGTAGAAATGTCTAATGTAGAAATGAATACTTATTTACAACGCAGCATAATACAAAAACTAATACAGCAATCAACAAACACTGTCATATAGAAACAGCATAGAAATGACTATCATAATTCTTTGTGATTTACCTGTCCATTAGAGCATCTTCTAATAAGGGGGTTACAGCATAAATGTAATCTTTCCCCATTTCTCCGATATATTCAAACAAAAATGAGAGGGATTTGAGAACGCCGTTTTGCACATTCAGTTCAGGAACACGATACTCATTCATTAGAGCTGGAAGGACTGTGAAAGGAGAACAGGTTTCGGCAACAATAGCAATAGCCACAGTCGTACAAACTCGATTTTGTCTTTCCTGTACCTTTAAGTTATTCAATAATGTCGCCAAAACATCGTGTGGTCTGAAAACAAAAAATAATAAAAATGTGATGAAAAAATGTCTACATGTCAAATGAAACAATCAGAAGCAACAATCCTGTTGGAAAGTTTCATCTACTAGAAATATAGTCTTACCCAATAGCCTTAGCAATGTATCCAAATGTATTGACCGTAGCTCGGCGAATGGCTTTCTTATGGGCTTTCAACAGTTCTAAAAGTTCAAAGCAGATTCTCATCCATTCCCTAGCAGAGACATATTCTGGTCCACGATCTGCAATTCTTCCCACTAAATCAATACAGTTTTCTTGCACCTTCTCGTGTCGATTCTTCAGAATGGGTGTAAGTCGCGGAAGTAAATCTTTAATAGGCGGAGTCATTTTTGTCATTCCAATAACATTCACAATAGCCTTCAAAGCGCCCAAAATACTTCCCAAAACTTCAGGATACTCTTCGCCCAAGTATTCGTACAATACTACACCCAAATGTCCCATGAGTTTTTCTTCTTGACACGTTTTCATGACAGCTGCGATTTTAGATATCAAATCTGCGGCTTGCTGTCTCACTTTTGCGGCTTTGTTGTTCAATCTCCACAAAATAGTACCACATATCTGAGGCAAATAAGGTTTCACTCTCTTCCCTAGTTGGTTTACAATTGTTCCGAATCCATTTAGAAGAACAACGTCCTGTAGATGCAAACACATACATTTAGATTAAATTTTTCCGTGTAACATACTGAATTTGAATCTTTGAAGTTACATATACAAAACTTACCTCTGTAGTCTGTTCTTGGAAAGCGTATAGGATACCATCAATTAATTGTTCCTCCAATCTTGAATCAATATCAGCAGCCCCAAGATTGGCCATTATTTTTTCAATGGTCTCAACAACCATTTTTCTGTAAGTCTCGTTCTCATCTTTTAAATCGTCAACGATTCTATTGATTATTTCAGACGCTCCAACTTTATTCGCTATTTCCACAGTCGTATCAACAAGTTGACGATAGTTTCTTTTATCTAATGCCATTCTATGATTCCAGAAATGTTTGAAAAAATGTGGCAATATTTCGTCTTTAATATACTGAGGCTCCACACCATCAGTTGCGCAGCATTGCTTTACAACCTGGAAAAATATTTAAAAATATTATAATAAAAACAGTGATCATAAAATATATGATTTTTAACAATCATTGTCTAATAAATAATTTTAGGTACTCACTTTTAAGACGATTTTCTTCATTTCTTCATCAGGAGACTGAAATTCTCGAATTAAAATCAACATGACTTCCCTTGTATAGTAGTTGGCGTACTCAGCGTCCATAAGTGGAATTAAATAACCAATAGCCTTTAAAAACGCAGCCAAACCCTAAAAATAACCAGTAAAACAGTTAAATATCAATTATAATACATCACCCATTTACATAAAGCGAACCAAGTTAACTATTAATTTTAACAAAAATATTTCCAAGTTTTCGTGTTCCAGAAAAATTTTAGCAATTCAAATAAGTAATATTCTATTTATTTTATTCCGTCTTACATTCTTTTCGGACGGAGGATGAAAAAAAATTGTATAAAACTTGGAGATATTTCAGTATTTATTGTTTTCAGACTTTTTCCATTGTTGTGAAACACTGGAAATGGAGGAGACGTATGTTGATTTGAGATTATTACCTTTCCTCTGTGTGATCGTATGCCTTTCCACAGTGGCTTAAGCACTGAATCGAAACTCTCAATTCCGTACGGAGTAGCGGCTTCAGCTAATGCAGCAATAGCTAAAGCTGTGATTGTTCTGACTTTTTGTTGCTCATCAACCAGTCCATGCTCAATGATTTCCACCAAACTCTTTAAGTGAGGCAGAATGGCACATCCCATTAGAATCGAGATTTGTTGCACAATCTTAATGCCAGTATGTCTGGCTTGCCAAGATTTCTTGCTTTTACAGACGGCTTTTAAAAACGGAAGAAGGGATGGAATACCTAGAGCTGACGCCACGACAGCAAATGCTCTTGCTGTTGTATTTCTTACGAACCTGTGAAGGAATAAAGAAATTAGTAGGAATCCAATTTCTTCGATATTAATAGAAATAACAAATGAAAACTTACTCATCAATGTTGTCAATATCAGGTCTCATTGTAGAAATCATGGTTGCCAATCCTGCTGCTTTGGCCAAGTTAGAAATAATTTCTCTGCCTTCGACCCGAGCATAATAATCTTCGTCAATTAACAAAGGTTCAATAACGACCAAAATCTACGGGAACAAAAACATTTATTCCCATTACATTATTTTCAAAGGATTTTAATTATGAATACATAATAATTAAAAGGGTTATTTAAATTTACCTTGTGAACATACGGACGAACAAGATCATCTAGCTTGTAAAGCACACGGTCAATAACTTTCACTAGTAAATGACGTTCCTGGTCTTCCAAAGTCGGTGACATCAAAAGTGGTAGAATTTGATTAAATAGCGGACCAGCCCCAAACTCTCGTGCCTAAAGCAATTAAACGTCAATTAATAAATATACAAAGTGTAGATATGCAATAAATAAAATAAATTCCAGATTTCAATTGACAAAGTCGCTTACCTTATCCGTAATTTGTCTCAATGCTGATTTTCTCATTGGAGGTGTCCCATTTTTTATTTTAAGTAAAAGTTTCATAATTTTCCTTTCTTTTTGTTCCTCTGGAGAGAGACTTTCTTCATCAACATCAATAAGTAGTTTGTCAAAATATTGGGCATCTTCTGGTTTTAAAAATGGAAGATTTCCTCCTTTAGGTTGAGTGTCCATATATTTGGAAGATTTGTCTTCTGTCTGAATGAAAAAACCCTGTGGTGTTCCAGCAATTGGTGTAGGCGTCGCTGAAAGTTTCCTGGCAGGGGTTCTAATTGGGATGTATCCTAAACATTTATAAAAATAGCATCAATATTAGATGTGTTAGCGTGTTTATTAAACATAATATGCATTAAAAATTTTACCTGCGGGTGGAGGAAGGACCTTATAGCCCGGAGGAAACATCTGGTCCAGTTCGTCATCGCTCAGGGGTCTGTTTCTTTCATCAATTTCCTTTTCCCAACGATAAGCCTGCAATTGCTCCGGGGTCATCTGCAGAAGTTGGCCTGCACAAAAATACTTTGCTTAGAAAATACGCAGAGCAACTAATTAACTGCAATTAATTAAATAAATCTTACTGGGAGAGGGAGTGGCCATAGCCATGGCCTTAGGACCCATCGGAGTGACACCACTAGGAGTCATCAAGCCAGGTGTATGTGGGGTCATAGGCGTGGCTGGAGTCGACGGCGTCATAGCCACTGCGGGAGTTTCGTCCCATCGACTCTTTCGCTTGCTGGCAGACGGTGTTGGTGTGTCTTGTATAATGTCAACTCCACTACGATCAACCTTTGGTGTTTCCGCCCATCCACTGCTATGTCCTGGAGTTTCTCGCTCCGTTTTCGGTGTTTCGTCCCATCTATTACGTCTTATCGAAGCAGACCTTGTATCAACTCCTGGAGTTGCATGACCAGGAGTCATATGCGCTGGTGTAGCATCCCACATATGTTGAGTTCCCGGAGTAGCCCCAGGTGTTTCACTTCCTTTGCCAGTATGCCCTGGAGTTTCATCCCAACCTGTGTGACTGGGTGTCTAAATTCCAAAACATAATTCATTTAATACCAGATTGTGTCGATTTATTCTCAGCATATTAGATTATAAAAATACCTCAGGGGCGTCCCAAGAAGCTTTCTTTTTAACTGGAACAGCATTTTCATCTGGCGCGGTTTGATCCCAACGTCCACGTTTTTTTGGTGCGGCTGCTTTTACGGAATCGCCGTTAGATACTGGAACCAGTGGTCCATCTTTTACCTTCTCTCTGATTCTTCTTCCGACCTATTTCATAATGATAAACAACATAATTATTTATAAGCTACATAATAAATGATTATTAGCAAATAATGAAGACTTTTAGATCACTAAATGATCATAATATTGAATGGGATTTTTAACCTCTCGTTCTTCTCCTCTGAGCTTCTGCTCAAGCATAATATCCTTGTACGTCCTGGATCCCACATCTGGAGTTTTGCCTCCTACATACAAAAAAATAATATATCCATTAGTCATAATATATACAAAGTTGAGTCCTTTTAGCTGAGTTGTCCATTATTTACATTATTACATTACAACCATATAAGGCACCTACAGACTTAAAAACCTGTACAAATGTATTAAAATGTTACCAGCTCCTGGATTCAGCGTTTCGAGTCAACTTACATTTCTCTCAAAGAATCAATTTTGTTTTCAACATTTCATTACACAAACTTTCAATGAGTCAGTAGTAATAAATATTTTTTTCAATACAACTATTGATACACCTTAAAAGTTGATGCTGTAATATATTTACAATATCTACAACGATTACATTGCTTCATTTCAGAGAGATTTAAGTTGATGTGCTGAGGTTTACGTACGTTGGTTGACGATCCATTAAACCCCCAACATCAATAGTTGTGCAGAAAGGGCAATTAGAGGTGGAAATCAGTCTGGCAAATCTACAATTGTACCTACAAATAATCTCTCATTAGTCAACACACGTGTAGCACTCACTCTCAAAACTCATTCATTCTGAACTTAAACTGAACTATAAATTGAAGGGATTTGTCTACAAATGAAAATCACAGAAGAAAATTGCCTTAGCGGACATATTCAGCTGGGATGACCGGCATTCGTCCTTACCTTAGACGTGAATCTTCTCCTCCGGAACTTTTTATACAATTCTTATCTGAAAAGGATTATGGACAAGTGCTTTTTAGATAGATAGTAGTTTAAGTTGCCTATCTCTGCCATGCCGTATTTTCCGAATACATACATTATGATTCCCATGACTGTATGCTACGATTATATGGCAAATATTCTAATCCAGACTTTCCAGACTGAAAACATTTGAGTAAAAAATCTTACACAGTGAAAATACTATGAAAATTGAACTGACAAAGTTGATTTATAAATTCATATTTACAACGTTTTCCTGCTGGATTAAACATGTGCCACAAACCCAAGAAAGCTTTCTTATTAAGCTTTCACTTACTTGTGTCATGCGGATAGGAAAGAGCAACGACTCCCACGATGTCTCTTTCCACCTTCTCCATGTCTGACGTCTCATCTCAATGATGCACCTGATTTAATTGAATACCCGGTCCCATAAAAATTAATCCATGCAAACTTTCCTAATGGGTTTATGTTGATTTACCATGCAATTGATGCTTTCATTGTGGGTAAACTTAATTTGAAATTCTAATTTGTAAGTCCTCGTTTGAAAAACACTCTTTCGCACACAATCACTCACACATTCAAACAATTACCATTATCACCAACTTCAACTCGCACAATATATTTAAATACCAAAACATTCTTATCATTGGACTCAATCAGCTGATTTATAACTTACTAAAGATTTAACATGAACGTTAACCTAAGCTAAAAATATTTACAGTTTATTGACCAACCATCTATAAAAGGATCCCCTCGATCAGGTGAGATGACCATTTTGCTTGCCTTTCGGAGATATTCATTATGCCCTTGTCGATCTGCAATAGTTTGACGTTTATGTTCCGCAAATGGGTCATGGTCCTTTTCCGCCTGTAACATACAAATACATTGTTAATTTATAATGTTTAATGAAAATTCTTTTTTTAGCCACGCAACATTATTAAAATTAATTAATACCTGAGGAATATCGTTTACAATAGACAGTGGCGCCGAATAATTTGGTCTCGATCTATTAGGAACGAAAGATGCGTCAATGTCATCTTCCTGCAATATCGAAAACATAAATAATTAAATATATATAGGTTCCTTCAAATTAAAAACACATTTCTCTTATAAAATAATTTAACCAAAAAGGCCATTCAAACTGCTATGAATACTTACATCAACGTCTTCATTAGCTGCAATCGAGTCAACATATCCTTCAAATCTATTTGTAGTTCCGTAAATATCTACATCGAATTTTCCAGTCTCTCCAAGACCGATCCGGTCGACTTCAGCCACCTGCTCGGTCACCTGCCTTCTGTTGGCTTGCAAATCTCTGGCATGGGCCTCGATTTCTGTTAAAAATTCAAAAATAAGTTTGTAAGACATTAGAAATTCCATTAAAAGTAAATATGGCACAAAACCAAAAATTACTCTATTTTTAATTTATTTTATTATTTATTTATCATTTACCACTTAATCACGTATCATTACATATGTGTTGGTGGTCAGTGGTAAATATTCTGACCTAAACTAACTTACAAGTAGTTATAACTATAAGAATCAAAATGTTAATGCTTACCCTCTTTAGACATGCGGGGGGCGACAGACATGGTTGCTGATTCTATTCAGTGGCGATTGATCAACAACTATCAATTATTAACTGCAACGTAACGTAACTTTGATTAGCTAGCTTTCAACTGTCAACCTCAATAATAACTACAGCTTTCCGACAGTAGTTTCAAAAATTATTCCAGCCCTTCCTTAAGTCCTGCGTTGTCCTTGTCCATAGCGGATAGCTAAAAGTCAATAAAAGGTAGCAAGAAATTAAACCACACTAAATTATTATTAAGTTTTAAATGACAAACAGATTGGTTGTATACTCAGTACTCCTTAGTGTCCTTCCACATTTAATCCTTACAACTTGCAAAAAAAGAATACGCTTTCCAAACAAAAATACTTTAAAAACCCCAAAAAATAATGTTTTAAACCGTAAAGTTAAGTTGAAGGCAAAGCCTGTGACCACAAAAACGTTTATCTGTTTTTATTAACTACTAATAAACAAATAAAACGCTTTCCAAACAAAAATACTTTAAAAACCCCAAAAAATAATGTTTTAAACCGTAAAGTTAAGTTGAAGGCAAAGCCTGTGACCACAAAAACGTTTATCTGTTTTTATTAACTATTAATAAACAAATAATTAAAGCACTTACGTTATTACGATAAGGTTGTTGAATGTTGTAGATTGTATGTAGATCTAACGTAAACTTTCTGACTATTGAGAATTCTTCGGCATTGCATATCGATTGTGTGCATTCAAAATTCACGAGAATAATAATAATGGAGTAATGGGGGACATTGGATAAGCCGAGTGTCCTCTTTCCTTGTGCTATGCTGTGCTTTGCTGCATTCTACAGGGTAGAAAGTGCAAGAGTCTGCGCTACTTTTGATTGAGGCAATTGCAGCGAACTCTTTGGTGCAATGGTCGAATGTCACTTACGTCACACTGTCACCACCGGTTAATTTTAAAGATATTCCGGCGCTCATTCCTTGGGTAGGCATAAGAAGCTCTGGATTTCGTCGGCTGCTGACGGGAAAATCAAGTAACAAGTAAGTTTGTATTTGGTATTGCATCATTTTGTCATTCGAAAATATTCACTTTTCAGCCTTGTTTATTACAAAATATTCCTGGATAACGTTAAGTCATAAGTTTAGAAATACAAAATAGTCCGGTCAGATTCAGATTTGCAGAAGACAATTGTTGAAAAGCTGACAAAATTTATTCTGTTGAGTAGTTTATAGGTGTAGGCGTGTAGGAGTTCCTTGCTTGTTCCTGTCTTCTTAGAAATGGCTCAGAGTAAATTGAACGATTTGGCTGGGCGTCTGGGGAAAAACCCTCGGGGTCTGGGGTTAGGACTTAAACTTTTGGCCGCGGCTGGAGGCGCAATTTATGGCATTAACCAATCCATGTACACAGGTCAGAAATAATTTTTAAAATAGTAAGACTATACAATCATCCTGTATTGATGTTTTTGGCCTAAAACTTCAAAATGGTCAAGGCTAATGTTGAATGGTTGTGTCATTGTCAATTGTTTCCAGTTGAGGGTGGTCAGCGTGCAGTCATGTTCAATCGCATTGGTGGTATACAAGATGATGTCTACTCAGAAGGACTACATTTCCGAATTCCATGGTTCCAATACCCAATTATATATGACATTCGTTCCAGACCTAGGAAAATTTCCTCCCCAACCGGCAGCAAAGACTTACAGATGGTTAATATATCCTTGAGAGTGTTGTCTCGTCCCGATTCATTAAATCTTCCTACCGTGTATCGGCAATTAGGATTAGATTATGACGAGAAAGTTTTACCATCCATTGTCAATGAGGTTTTAAAAAGCGTCGTAGCAAAATTTAATGCTTCCCAATTGATCACACAGCGACAACAGGTTCATTTAAAAAAAATACATGTATTACCGTATATATGGCCCTAATATCGGTAGGTATCGTACTTTCTCTTTCCTAATGTTAATTTCTTGTAAAACTTTTACTGGCGAAAGTGATAATATTTTGTGATGGGGTTACATAAAGAAAAAGTACGCCAACTGATATTTGCTAATACCAATAGTCTACTAACCAGAAAACTCCATAATTACATAAATCGTTACATATTTGCATATTGTTTAGTTGGACGAATAATAAAGGATTTAATTTTATATGTTTTTAGGTGTCGCTACTTATTAGACGAGAGCTGACTGAAAGGGCAAAGGATTTCAATATAATTTTGGATGACGTGTCAATCACCGAACTTAGTTTTGGAAAAGAGTACACAGCAGCAGTTGAGTCCAAGCAAGTTGCTCAACAAGAAGCACAAAGGGCTGCCTTTGTTGTTGATAGGGCTATTCAAGAAAAACAGCAAAAAATTGTTCACGCTGAGGGTGAAGCCGAAGCTGCCAAAATGATATCCTTTTCATACAAAATATTTTTCATGCTTCATTATATATTTAATAATTTTTCAGGTTATGATGGGGATGGGGCGCTTGCATAGTCATGATTGCAATTTAAAATATAGGATATGATGATGTACTCTGCTGATTGTCCCAATATTCCCCACTGTAAATCTTGCTGCATAAAGAAAGATCAGTCTCTTTGCAGTGTAAATGCAGTGGTAAAGTTTATTATATAGTTTTGCCAACGACATCAAATCTCTTTGATTTGATTTCATCGGTTGATAACTATATTTCATTTATGGTCTCCGTATGCTGATGCATTAAGATTAGCTAAGGCAAAGACTATAATGAAACATTCCTTAACGTTCCTTTCCTCGAAGTATTCATTTACTTTTTTCCAAAATATGGAATAATTGGGACAATGATGGCGTTCTTTAGTAATCTGATCCTAATTATTTAACAATTCTAACAATGTTGGCCATATTTTATTATGCTATGATGATAGTTATATATATATATGATTTCCAAATTCAAAAATATTTTCCTTAACGGTATACATACTTGGGTGAAGCAATTTCACAGAATCCAGGTTACCTTAAGCTGAGGAAGATCCGTGCTGCCCAAGGAATTGCCAGGACTGTGGCCCAGTCTCCAAACAAGCTCTACCTCAACGGAAACACTCTGATGTTGAATATCAGTGAAAGTTCATTTGACGAAGGATTGGACAAACTTGACAGAAAAAAGAAGTACTAGTACGCTGCCGGTATCTCTAAAATGTTAGTCGTTTTTCAGTTTCTACAAATACCAAGTGTAATTTCCCAATCAGTAAATAAACGAGTTATTACTACTTGCAAATTTTTTAAATAAGCAACGCAAACACCAGATAATTAGTTGAGACACTTTTACATTGCGTTCACTCGCATTTAGTATAATAACCTATACAATAAAATATTCATATAATGTATTATGACAAGCATTGAACATTTTAAATATATTTTGTATAACCATATGCATGTTTGACGAAGTAGTTCTAGTGTACGCAGAATCGGAAACATTATAATGAAACATTCAATTTTGATCAGGGATTATGATAAAAAAGGGCTGTCCCTTATGTTTTAAATATTTGGTTTAGATAACGCCATTTGGGGTAACGGGAACAGTGATTTCACTCTCATAAAATTCTTTAATAATCTAGACAAAGAACGAGAACTACGTTCAGGATAATTTTACTAAATTAGAAAACTCAATACTAAACAAATGGGAAAAATCTGTATGTTCTGTCTTGTCTCAGCATTTTCCATTTCGCGACGAGCACACCCTTCTTCACACACATTTAGTTACGGATGTTTGGCTCTAATCCCCAGCGTAAATTAAATTGCACTAAAATATCATATCGGAAAAACATCCAATTTATTTTGTTGATACTTGATACTGAATAGTATTGAGTATTGTTTTCTGAATTATTCATTGACCTGCTTTTACAGCCACGCTAATTGTAGCTCTATTTATGTACTTGTGCATCGTCGAATATATTGCCAATATCAGTTTCCTTACCCTGTACCAATCCTCAGTGATATTATTGAATATTTAATGATCAACTGTGCGACACAAGCTTTACAGAGTTCTTATCTTTATAATGCTAATTCCATATGAAAATTTCCCAACCTTTCACCTCATTTTAAATTTTGTTCGCATTGATTAAAATTCAGGTGAAAGTACCGGTGAAAGCTGAAATCATTGGTATTTTATAGGTCCGTGTTCATGCATACCCACACCTAGGATGAAAGGTTTCCTTATTTGCGCCGAATTCTTTGCAATTTGCATACCATTTCGATTTCGAATGAAAATATTAGTACAAATCGTTAACATGTATGACAAATGAAAGGTAAACGAATTTGATTGGGTTTTTGAAGTTTCAATGATTTTATTTCATGTTCAACTAACTGCAACATAATTTATTATTGATATCGTCGGATGAGGACTGATCGACGGCAGTGAATGGAAATAGTTGTCAGATTTTAGGCAGTTTTGTTGAGTTGTTTGAATTTGTTAGTGACACACAGAAATTTGTAAAGTTAGTAACACAAATCCGAGTGTTACTTTGTTCAAAGACACCTTTTTTGCATTGCTGCTTGGCATTATTATCAAATCGACTGACCTTTAATATTGCTTCGTTACAGGCTGAAGATAGACAAGTTTCATATCATGAAAAATTCAACTCTTCCATCAAATCGTTTGCAGTATGAAGCAAAGAAATGCTTTACATCAAAACTGATGAAAATACTTGTAACAGTGGGGCACTGCAAAGCATTTACAAAATATTCATTTGACTTGGATATTCAATGGAATGTGCAGAAATGAATGCATTGAAATGTTCTGTTCAGCAAAAGTAGAGTTAATTGTACATTACAAACTATAATTTTCTGTAATCCCTAGTTAGATACAAATAGAATATAATATTATCGTGATGATAGCTAAATAGATTGAGGATCGAGGTATTCGAAATATATGATGGGGTTTGCAGAGGTTCTACTTATTTAGTACTTAATTGGAAAAGACTATCTCGCGGTTAATTAAACTGCACTAGCTGTCTGTTATTACTTTGCAGATGTTAGCTTATCCCTTAAATTAGTTGCTTGGAATTTCAGCAGGGTCGTGCCAACCGATCCATAGGTAGACATTCAAGAACTGCACATCCTAAACTGCTTCGCCGTGTCAACATCGCGCTCACCAAACTCCACTTGTTCAGTCGGTAGTCGTAACGCTCCACTGTACTTAGGGAAGATGAGCCATCATTGCCTGTGAAGAAGAGCAATTTCCCAGATTAGTCGGATGTTTGGCTCTAATCCCCAGAGTAAATTAAATTGCACTAAAATAGGACATCATTAACCTCCCACTGCATACAAAGAGCCTTCCACGCTGACCAACTCGTGAGTTGACCTAAAAAATAGAGCATAGTGTAAGTTTTACAGTAGTATTTCATTTTATGCTCTCTTTATTGTCTCTTTTGGCTGCATAATTTTGGTCTTGACAGCTCCCTGTGTCTACCTCACTGTAGTCTGCCAAGAGTCTCGTCGTTGCACCGGATCGATAATAGCTATAAACGAGTCTGAGTGCAGCCACAGTAGTCGGAGTGTGCAATGGCACTACTCAGATCACCCAGCCGATCCGAGTCGGCGAGAAACTACTGAGAAAACCTCCAGATTTCAGACAATGTGCGTATAAATCCCTATGTACTGTGAACATACTATACCTTCGAGAGTGCATTGATGCGACTGTTTCCCATCTCAAACGCCTCGGGTCGAATTTCTCGACCGTTGCCAGTGTTGAAGATCCGTCGCTCCCGCCGACACAATATAGACAGCCGTCTGTAATCAACGAACGAAACGTAATCTTATAAAGAGCAACGGGAAAAAAATACAATAAACGCTCTCCGAAATGTTAGTCGTCCGATGCTTACCAAGACTAGCCAATCCCGCTGAACTTCTCCGTTGAGTTAAGGCTGGGACGGATTGCCATTTCCCTATACAAAGCACCGAGAGCGTTAAGAATGACCTACTTTCCCTTTTCCCACCGGACTACATGCAACTACGTGTCTAGGTACTTAAACGACTGATATACATTTGTGCACCGACCTTCTCTCGGATCTAGGCGCTCCACATTGCTAAGGGCTGCTGAGCTATCCAGGCCTCCGACAACAAATAGGCAATTATCTATGTGTATAAATCAAGTTAAAGTTCCCTTTTATTTGTTCTATCTATTTTCTTCACAAGATAAGCAAAGAGAAAGTTTCGACAAGAAAGCGAAAGTTGTCAGCTTGAACTACATTGCTAACTATTCCGAATTCGGATCTAAGGCAAATAATCTTACCAAGTGCAGCAAGTCGACAGTAGCGGCGACGTTGAGAAAGAGCAGGGCAACAACTCCAGATCCCTGCAATAAACATTTTATTGTTTCAAATCAAACCCTTATTGAAAATCACTGCTTTACACCACCAATTAGTGACATCTTTGCCAATCGTACCAGTAAGAGGATCGTAGCGCTCACAGCTATTCAAACACGAAGCCCCGTCATAGCCTACATTCAACACACAAATATTTTAATGGGTTCATGGCTTTTTCATCTGTATCACACCTCACATTTGCATGCTGATAATCACTTCAGCATGTACACTAATAGTAGTAATTACCTCCAACTCCGTAAATAAGTCCATCCAACGAGCAAATGCCTGTAAAAGATTAGTATAGTTTGACTTTTAAAATGGTGCAATTTAGGTCATAATTACCCTAATTTTCAATTTCTGGATAAACAATTCGCATGCAGTTTACTTAACACCCCTTAGTTCAGAGAATTACACAGGTACTACTCGAAAACGGAAATGCAGTCCAAGTTTAGAACTAAAATGACTAAAAAAGATCAATTTTAGCAGGATCTAACCACATGCACTAGAATTTGGGTTATAATACCTACTTGAAACCATTATAGTATTTATGTACATGATGCTGTGGTTTCTAGTACCCGTATAATGATCATAAAAATGCAGATAGGACCGATGCAATTTCAAATGTGATACAAAGGCATTTATGTAAGTATTATCTCTGTGAGTTATGTGGCAGTTTTCTATCCTATTCAACTTTCGGTCAACGAACAAGTATAAAAATAAGGCAGTCGCAAGTATCAACTAACTTTTGAGTATCATATCTACTACATGCAATTGAAGATCCGCTTCGTATAAAAGCACAATCTGCGATTATTTATTTTTATCATTTGAGTTTTACTGTGATGCAAGGCCTTACATTCTTGGCAATTTCCTGCCTCGACCTACTATATATACTCGTAAAACTAAGGATACTAGTACTACATTGTACTTAGAAATAATTTAAGTGTATTTACCGTTGGAGACTATATCAATGTAAACTTTCATTACTTTTACTACATTTTAGTGACATTGATTTCAAACATGAAGGGTAGACTACTTTAGTTTCATTGGCCCCACTAAGTAATGACAATAGCTAGTCTAATCACTTTATGTACTCTGCAGCGAAAGTTTAATCTAAATAAATCTAATAATTTTGCTAACCTAAGCATGAGCGCCGAGTCCCCATTGAAGCAATTTGCGCCCAACGATTCGTCCTGGCATTGTAGCATTCGGCAGTGGCCAGATCACTCGTTCCATCATAACTAGATCACATTTAATTCATTCATTGCTTATTCTCTTCATAAAAGATTAAAGTTAGTTATATGGTTCGGTTTAATACCCTCCAACGGCATACAGCAATCTTCCAACACTTGCAACTCCGCAACGAGATCTGTATAATAACGTTCATTATTATTATAATAGACTATACCTATCTGAATTGTTGCTGAAGAGAAGGCCGCAGTATAAGTACAACAGAGCACGCTGTAAAAGCATAAAATGATTATTATAGGTTAACTTTCACCTTCGAGTGAGCAGTGGGGCGCAAGTAATCCAACGATCCGTTCTAAAGTGAGAACGACGAATAGCATGCAAAGAAACATCGAGCTTATTGTTAGTTCCATCAAAATCAATAGAGATATATAGCATTCCGAGATATACCAAAGGGAACAGTTTATACAGATATAAACTATATTTTATTCATGTGCTTTCGCATTCGTAGTGTCAGTGCCGTTGAACAAAGCATGTTATCAATTGAGAGCACAGCTGCGAAAAAGCAACTACTCATTGTTGAATTTTAATGAGTTCATCGAAATAGCTAATTGTATTCCCAAAATGACCATTTTTCAACGAAATTAAACTTTATGAATCAGAAGTAATTTGGGAAAAATTTTATGGTCACAGATTTTGAAGTATCTACCACAAAAAAGTAAAATTGATTGATATTCTAAATTACTATCTACTAAACAATATTATGATCACTAGGATATATTGCTATATAAATGATGACAGTGGATCTTTAACTACGCAAAAAAGTTTTCTATAGGATTTTCCTTCAATTTTTAGTTTGTAAACTATAGTTCGATAAATGATAGGTAGTCAGAATTGTTTACAAAACACAATTTATCTGTTTGCATCAGCATATCTACAGTTATATAAGGTTTTGAGGATTATAATAGTCAGAAAACTGGGACTAGAGAAGATGAGACTGAAACTTTCCCTTTTAGCTGGAAGTAAAAGTTTGTACATAATGTTAGTGCGTAATGATAATGATGTATACCTTGGGTTGTAGCATTCACACTCACTATGTATGGCAAAGAGACTCCCTCCACCTGCAAAAATATGGAAATAAAATGCACTCTCATGAAAAGTTTGTCTTAGGAGAGTAAAGTATTGTGAGTGTTGAAAATCCCCGTTGAAATGCAGTATAATCGAGTAATAAAATTTGGGAAAAGTGTCAGAGGGGAAGATACCTATGGCGAAAATGTAGGGGCGCATTCCATCAGGCTTCCTCTCTTGTGTTCTGTCGGAGCCTAACGAAGCCCTTTGCTCTGGAAGTAAATGATAACGCATGGCCTCGAGGAGAAGTTCTTTACAGCCGGGATCTTCGCGGATGAGTCCTTCGGAGTCCACTGACGTCATCAAAAACTTACGAGACAGAAGTGGGATACGTACTTTTGACAGTAACTGCACGCATAAGCAAAAGATAGGATTTATTATCGCTTTGCCCCGAAAATAGAAAAAAAATGTTGAACTTTCACCTTTGGAGAAAGTTAGTTAAGTTATTGATAAGAAAGTGTTTCTCAAGTTGAGCTCTCTCACTCTGTACAGAGCGGATACATATATTATGGTGTGATGCCAATGGGAAATGGAAATGAAGATGAAGTTGTTGTAGGTAATTCCCATGTTTTACTATCTTGGCCTAACTAAACTTTCGGGCCATTCCAAGCGGCTACTGTGTTTACTCGCCTCTCTCAAATTACACCTTTGTTATTTTTACAGCTTTGTATACTTTGTTACTTATACTTACACGAGACAAATGGCCGCGTCGGTTCTCCACATCGTGCTTAACCCAAGACATCGTAGCTTCGTAAGCCGTTTCTTCACTGCAAACATTCAGTTGAGAAGATCCCAAAAGTTCTTCCACCTAAACGCATCAAAAAGCAAATCTTATACAACCACGCAAGGAATGTCGGATTCTTATAACAATTTCCCATTCAACTTTTACCAGTTCTCTCAGAATCAATAAACTTTCTCCGATCTGATAAAATACTAACTAAATAAACTGTCTCTACCCAGTGGATAGTAGATCGAGAAAACCAAGTTGATGGACCCTAACGCTTGATGAAAGTAACCGAGGAAAATAAATAGCAGAAAGACTTCCCACTGGGAAATAATCAGGAGAAGCGAAAGAAAGATTTCTATTATTCTTTGCTTTCCTGTTTAATTTGCAAAGGCACGTGGAGCCGTCGAGCTTTCCATCCGATAAGGAGACAGAACCATAGGCTTTAGACATCATGATCTAATGGCAGCAATTTATCAAAAGGGGAAAATCTTATATCGCTTCGCATAAAACGGAGCTATCTCTATTTCACAGATACCCTTATATTGAAATACATAGATAGGACACGCATGCAGGTGTCACTAACAGAGTAACGCATTTCATAATACTATTACGTTTATTGTATTCTATTGTAAGGTCGTTTATACGTAGGATGCACTATAAATACTAGGAACTACCATGAATAGATAGCTTGTAACAATATTTTCTGAGTTTTCTCGGAGAACGTAAACGGTGTAGTCGTGTAGGATAGGAAATGCAACTAAGCACTATTTCTTTTCTCCTTTAGTGTAATGTCATCAAAATACTCCCATTGCCTATTACGTGCAACGTAGACGGGTAGTTGTGGTTCTAAAGAGATAGGGATACCTCATCTCACCGTAGATTTATATGGCAAAGCTTTTACTTCCTGAGCATGTCTTACGTCAGAAGTCAAAATGCGTGCAGTACAGAATGCAACATCAAAAAAAATAATACAAATCTCTTTTCTTACTTCTTCGAGAGGGAGAAGAACAAACTCTTCCGTATTCATCACTTCCGGGAAATTCTGTAGAGCAAAACGATGGGATCTCGTTTGTAGTTCTTTGCATGCATGTGCGTCTGCAAAATTTCGGATTCCCAAGCAGTTTGAAGGGTGTAGTTGTCGGAGAAGAAACTTGCAGCAAGCCTCGCGTACCAAAGACATCTGGAGTAAACTTGAAGCAGGGAGCAAAGCCTGTACTTAACATAATCGAATCCAATTCCGTCATTTATTGCCCTTCACATCATTTACGGCTACTAGTGTGATTTACTCAATAATAAGATCCAATGCCAAATATAGCAGCACTGTTCTCCAAAGTGGGAAAATCACAATTTCTATCAGTGAAAATGGGAAGCCGCAATTTTCTCCGATATAAACCAGCAATTATTCAGCATTAGGGGAAATACTAATTAATTTGTCAGGCAATTTCACCGTTTCCGAACTAGACTGACATTTAACTAATGGAAAACAGTGACAGTATGCCAGACAGTGATGTAATGTAATGCAGTAAGTGGTTTAAATAAAAGAACTTGCCTGTACGTTGTCCTCGGTGATCATCATGTCTCCCGTGTAAGCGTAATTTACCAGCTGTTGCATTGCATCTGGGTCAATCTCGTGAATTGTTATTGTCTTTTGGGTCTTCTCTGCTAAATCGTCTGCAACTCCCAATTATCATCTCTTTTATTGATCACATATGTCTACCCCTGTTCTCTTTTACTTTTCAGGGCTTCGACTGTACATCACGTAGGTTCAGTCGAAATATATCCATTACATCAGAAACAACAGATTCCTATCTTTAGCTACAAACAGTGTAACACTACCAGCACTACTAAATAAACCAAAACGAACCAGAGAGAAATTCAACACTCTGCATCTGTTGTCTATATATAGATTCTATTATATTAAGTATACAATCCTAACCAAACAGAAAACGTAGCAATTTATCTGTATTTTTGTCCAAGTCCGAAGATTTAACTGTATAAATCCCTAATGTACTTATACATATTAGATACATTGAACAAAATGGGAAAAGCATGTTTTCTTTCCTTCACATTTAATTTTCTAGTTCATTTTCCACGTGTTTAAAGTGGACCAGTAGTTTGTGAAAGTATGTTCCCTACTTGGGTATTTTATCGTCTATACTAAAAAGGTTATTACTCTGATTTTCAAGATAAAAGTATCACGTACCATTGAACATAGCATGAAAGTAAGAGCTGTTGGCAGCCAGAACGACTTTGTGTGCTGAAATGGAGACGTTGCCAACATTGATGACAACATCGCAAAGCTACAGAAAAGAAAGAACAGTAGAATGAAGAGGAAAATATTAGAAACCATTTGTATTTGTACGAAAATGAAAGCTAGAAAATGCTTTTGAGACAATCTTTTGAGAAAATAGTGCAATGGAAGTGCAATTTAAGCAAAGTGAAAATCCCTGAAAGATGTGGGAGAAGATATTTGAAAGAGTGTAGCGATAGAGAGAATGAAAATGATACCTCATTGCCTTGTCGCATCTTATTGAGTGCTTCGAAGGCATTAGAAGCGTGATTAGGGTTCTTGTGACTGAACGGAACAGACATCGGCTCACTACTGGTGGTGCTGGTGGGGGAAACGGGTGTTGCGAATGGTAGGACGAGACTCCGCGTCTCGCGATCTGTCAGCGGAAGCTTCAATGAGATCTTAGTACCAGGAGGGAGAGTCGCTGACTTCCTCTCTGCAGGCTCTGGTCCCATTTACCAAGGAACGTCTTGCTGAAATCCAATTCAGCAAACAGTTGAGTTTCAGTTGAAAGATCCCTCACTCCAAATCCAATCTACGAACCTTAAACAACAACAAGCATAACATTCGGTCCGTGTTTTCTATATCGTGCAGTACACGTATGCCCCGAAACTTTTCCTTTGTGCCCTGCTGGTTTCTGATGGTCATTGCTCTGTGCTAGTATATCAGGAGTCTTTTATCTCAACTTATCGTTAGCATAGTTCTCAGCCGAGCCAGTCCAAAGTCAAAGTCAAGCTATCCCATAAGAAATAAAAATCCATGGGCTTTTTCCTGTTTTAATGCGTCCGAAGGACACGCAGATGTATTACTACAATTCCCAATACTTCTTACTGTCTGGGTCTTTAGTCTCTAGCCTTGGTGGACAAACACTACTTTTCCGCTTCACTTGTCATTCTCCTGTTCTTATCTGTCCAGTTCAAAGCCCTGAAAGTTTATTGGGGTCTCCCATTGAAGAGTCGTCAATGGTACGGCATAATGCGAAAAGTAAATATGAGAGAACCCCCTCGGAAGAAAAGACGGAAAAGTAGCCATGTATTTTTATCTATAACACATCAGTGTCAACCTTTGTAAAAACTTGTCCATTTATTGTTGTACCCTACATAATAGGCATGCCATTGAGCTGTGTACAATACAAACACTGAGATAAATACACAAAGAACAGACCGTAATCGAAACTGCCTAAAAGAAAAACATGGAGATAACATGTCACATTTCATCGGCAGATACATGCAACTTTCACCGTTATTTTTTATGCTCAGTGTTTCATTTTCCGTTTTCCTCAGTATTTATTGAGGCTATATACTAAAGCTAGTACACTATGCCAAAATGCCAATTGCACTCCCGAATAAGTAACTTTGAAGATTAGGGAGTTAGCATGTAGCTAATGTACGCAAGTAGGAGTAGTGACTACTGAAAAGGTTATGCATCCCTTCTAAAGAGTCGTAAATAGTATACAGTCCCTATATGTAATGGAAAATGTATACAATACATAAGGACCTCCTCTCTAGTAGCTCCAGATCTGGAAAATTACGACGAAACTGGTTGGAGTGGAGCTGTAGAGTGAGGGGGAGAGTAGGGCAAGGCGAGTCGTTATTTATGTTATGATGCCCAATCGTTATTCGGAGCTAATGAGTAGTGCTAATGTTCTAACAGTTCACTTATGACTAATAAAACGAGACTGACGAAGGAAGGCACGCAATGAAAATTAGTAGAATTTTATTCTCTTAATCTTTTTGTTCGAGTTTTCCTAAGCGAACATCCCAATGCCATCGGTAATAAAGTACGTAATGCCTCAGCGTAACATTTCTAACAATGCTACGATACATCCTGTTTCTGAAAATCTAGGGGTCCAGGGGCATTTGAATGTTAGCTACTCGTTAGCATTTGAATACTCGTGTCTGGTTTCCCTGCCTTTGTTATTGTACTTCCTGAACCCGTTTTCATTTTCACTGTTAGTCTTTTATTTTTCTTAGAGAAGTACAATCAACCAGTGTATAGGAGAAAATGCATGTTTTCTATAGCCGTGTGGAAATCAGATAAGAGAGAAAGCAGTGAAAGGTAGCTATTTCCTCTGTATAGATAAAGAGGAGTAGCATGACAATAGTGTAACGGGATAAAATCTTGGTATTAAGAGAAAGTGCTCTGAATTTAAAACAGTTTAGTAGAGCTAGGGCAGAGGGAATTGACTTGAGTAGAGAAATAGTTTGGTATCTTTCATACTTACGTAGATGTAGAGTGGAACCTCTCCCTTTGCTTTTCTTTCCTATACTTTCTGACAAAGTGAGAGTGTTGAGTTGAGTGAAAATGACTATGACTCTTAGACCAGAGCCAACAAAAATTCCTTGTTGCGTGAAATAGAAGGAAGGTACGTATGTCTGTGGACGTGGGATCGACAGACAGATATTACAATAGTATAACTGCACTCTTTGACTTGGACTGACAAACTATATGAGGCTACATCTCTAAGTTTTTCAAGTGAGGATGAAGAGCTCTTGTGGTGACTAGTGAATAATAGGAGAGGAAGATAGCTTTTTCGGAGGGAAAACAACCAAGGGATGCAAAGATACTCTTTTACTGACTATTACTCTTAAGTTCTCATACTCCGTCTCTCGATATATCTATATAGCTTTATAGACAGTCGGGAACAATAGTGACAATAATGAGAATTCGAATTGCCAAGTATATGTCTATGTGCCCCAAGAAATAAGAAAAAGAAGCAAAAAGTCAATGATGTCTTCTGCTGATGACTTGCCCAAAAGTCTCAGACAACAACGCTACATCCGAAAAGGGAGGAGGAATCACAAGAATTATTCTGGAAACCTACCAGACGAAATGAGACCATACTCATCCACGACTACTAAATACCTACAACTGCCAACTCACTTATATAATAGCAACTTAATACGCAAAGAGAAAACGCAACTTCTGATATAATAATAATATCGATCTTTGAATACGTACCGGAGTAATCCTTGGGCTATACTCTGTCAATCTATTACCTAATATCTTCAGTCAACCTGCTTTCTCCTATACCATTCCTATTCCTGTCCTCTACTCACTTCTGTCCCATTTTCTTGCTTTTCTAAGGCTTTTCTGCAGTTCCCTTCAGTTTTGTCGTGGCATACTCCAAACTGCAACTGTTTAGATACCTACTAGTATGTATGCTATATTCTTATAGATATTTTCTGTGAAGAGTGACTCATTCAGTCACTCACTCACCAACTCTCAAAATCCACGAGAGAACACAGCCGAACAGCTACTTTCTATCCCGAGGCAATGTAATATGCTGTAATATAATTTAGTACGAAGCCTAACTTTCCCTGCCTTGGCTAAATTGAGCTAATTCCCAAACATACTGCACAAGACTAATATTTACTATCGCCTCACTTTCCTTTTCATTTCGATACTTTCTCCCACGCTCTTTTCTACCGTAATTTTTTAACTCCTTAATTTCATTTTCTCTGACGTACTATGCGTGGCTTGTATAAATTTTTTCTTCGACTAACGCCATCGCATCTCCTACTGAAATAACTTACAATTAAATGACATTGACTGACAGTTACTTTTACAGTTCAAGACAAGATCTATATGTATACGTAGAAAGAAGAAGCGACACCAGACAAACTGTGCTCCTGCTCCTCACAGATACACTATTATGAATTCCCTTTTGCTGAATTAAAAAGGATTGCTTTAGACTTATTGTTCCACAAGAGAAGTCTATTGTTCTGTCTCTGAAAGACATTCGTGTTGCACCTACCTACTTACGTACTTATAAACTTGCTCCTCGTCTCTTTGACTTCTAGTTCCTTGCATGCAACCCTTTCTTATAGGACTTTCCGTAATGTTTTCTTTATTCTTTTAACCATCCTTGGGAATTGCATTATAAATATTTTAATGTTTTCTGTCTACTATTATTTAAAGTTACATCAACAAAGGTTCTCTTCCGTTCTTTAAGCCAACTCGGTGGGCTTACTGTAACTGTAATATTTAAGATAGCCCGAAATTACTAATTTTTTTACTTGGTTACTTTTTTTCGAATTGCACACTATCTCTTATTTCCCAATATATATCCATTATTCGTTTCATATCTTAAATCATAGATGTAGTCGATTCTTCTTCAAGAAGCTGTTATTAAGGTCCAACACCCCTCCGTCGAGGTATCTAGCGGAACTTGCCATGAACTCGATCAATTTACATTGGGTTGAGTACAACAAAATTCAAATTTTATTTTTTTAGGAAGGCAATGATA
>JABASH010000940.1:0-31288 GCA_019776445.1 Tomocerus maximus
ACATTTTGATGCTGACTTTGTACTGCATTGAATATTTAATTGCTGTTTCTCCTGGAGTTTTTTCTCTTTATGTACACAACTGCTTTTCAGCTCATTTAAGAAGAATTTTGTACATTTGTGCAAATAATAATTAGTAGATAACAAAATTTTAATGTGTTATTTGCAACTCTTCTCCTTATAGTCCTAATTTATTTTGTTAGCTAGTATTGTAATTCCTACGTAATAATTTACAAAGTTTGCAACTCCTTTGTTTTAGAGTCCTAATTTTTGTTTGCAAAAAAGGCCAGGTGATTTTGTTTATACTAGAAATTTTCTACTCACGTAAGCAGAAGGTTTTATTTGAGGAGCGACTTGAAGTGCCCTAAGTTGCATTATAACCACCCGAGTGAAGAATTCGGGTTTAATGGAAAATGGCAAGGTATAATTAAGTTAGATATACCTATATCCACAGAATGTTTAGAATACCTACTAAAGAGCAAATATCTAGGTCACTATGTATTCTTTAATTAGTGGAGGAAAAAAGAGGTACTTAAAAGTTAAATAGAGCCTGGAGATTTTTTGGGTCTTGGACATTAATAGAGGATTGATATGCGGGAAAGAATGTTGAAGTAAAAGCTTACACGCAAAAAACAAACATTGAGGATGTGTACAATTTGTTGTATACATAAATGATAACCGTTGATGTAGCTCATTCCCAAAAGTAATCTAAATTGAGAGTTACGATCCCTATGGGTCCAATAGAGTCAGCTATGAAATCCTTTGGCAAATTTTCTCCAGGTTGTTAGACTCCAGTTGTTTGTAATGGGAGAGACCAGTCGAAGAGACTGATGAGAATCCAGAGGAAAGTTGAGCAATAAAGGTGAAAGTGGTGAAAGCGGCTTTCTTTTACAAAATGACAAAGTATTCAAGGACTTTGTGTGCTTTGAGTTCGTTCGGCACTTATTAACAAAGGATCCGAGTATCGGAGAGCAAATAACCGTGACCGAGTTCACTAACAGACTTTACCTGTATCTTCTTTGACAATTTAATGTCGGATGACAGTACATGCACAAAGGATCTTATAGAGAAAAATTCACTCCGACGTCAACGTCTCTGCAATAGCCACGGGGATAAAAGACTCGACGGGAAAACTGGGAAGTGTTTTAATTGGCGAGGTCTCGACTGGGACTAATGCACACTCAACGGATCCGCGATGTGATTTCGAGACAGAAGAAAACCCGAGGCTGTTCTGGAATTCTCAACTTGGAACTGACGATGAGTCAACTGAAGTATGTAAATTCAGTCAAGCCTGGCCAGGGCAAAGACAAGCGTTGGTTGTATCCATTTAAACAAACAAGTGTACATGTAAAATAGTTGTAACTTGATTTTCTCTCTTTCCTTTCTGTTTTATCTCTGTCTGTTTGTGGAAATATGTCTGGATGGAGCAAATGGAACTACTCTTCATGCTACTATATGCATGTCACACACTAATACATAAGGACAGACAGATAAACTAAACTGCATGCGTAATGATACTCACTGGTCTCTTTGAATGCTCAAATACAACTAGCTTCCGATTTCACACAGCCATGTATATAAATACTTACTAGGCGTGTCTGCATCTATATAAATACTTACACTACACTTATATACTATGCAATATTATATATCTGTATATAAAGTGCTATAAAATAAATATACTGAATAAACAGATAGTTCTATTTTGCTATTCCAAAGGCTGCTTGCATAATGTAATGCTCCTCAGAATAAACTTGTCTATTGTGCCGAGTGTTATGTCTAATGTAATCCAGAGTACCGGAGGTTAGCACTTGAGAGCCTTTCATCGATTACTACCTTGAATCGATGGGCAGTCATTAAGGATTTTTGTTTGCGAAATATTGTATAACCAAAACTGACGGGACGGACTCAAGACCCAGCGGAACAAAAGTGGACCTCCTGTCTCTCTTTTAGAAGTTGATGAGAGTGAAAAGGCCTTCAGAATTATCGACTCCTTTCGTTATAAAGATTTGATGTCTGGCCCTAGCCCTCACCCATCTACATAGAATAACTCACCCTCGAAGTACAATACATTTTCAAACTTATAAACTTATACAGATAGACAGTAATGTATACTAGACGGGCTGATGACTGATATACGGTATTACTTTTCAAAGGTTGAATTTCTACCCATAAACTTTTCTTCTACAGTATGTATTGACAGACAGCTTACATGTAGTACTTTCTCTGTCCTTATGTTACTCCCATTTAGCCACGTGTTTCATTTTTACCATCAGGAACGCAATTTTGGTGGTGAAAGTTGATGGAATTTAGAGATAGCATAATCACGGAGAAAGTTTGGTGTATATGGTCTGTGGTTACATACTGTACATTTAGACATGCCAGATAAGTATCTCTACGCTCAAGAATAGATAACATGTGGAAAAGGGTATTGCGATTTAATCTAATATACAATCTCCATAATGTAAACAGCCGGCAGACGCTTGCCAACAAACTTAGTTTTGCTTGTTTTGGTTATCACTTTGCAAATATTTGCTAGCTATACAATGAAATATGCAAGGTGAGCGAATAAGGAAGCCATATTAATGGACAGAGAGCTATAGCTGATATGCAATGAACTAGGAGTAACTAATAAGTAGTGAGTTTGGTTTGAGTCAGCTTTTCCTAGACGAGAGTCGGATTAGATGGATTTGCTAGGCATTAGCCGTATTGTACACAGAACAGAGAACACAATGCTATTAAAATAGCAGGCTCGGTTTAATATGGTTAAAGCCCCGTTCGTGTCCCATTAACGAAGAAATATTCTGATTGTGAGCTTTTCTGTTTTGCATGGCCTTTCTGGCCTTGATCTAATTGTTGTGAGGGTTAATGCTAACAAACTAGATCGACCGCCTATTCCGACTGTCATGTTATCAAATGGAGACAAATGATCATGCTCTCTATAATTATTGAACATAGCAAATAAGACAAATCACCTCGTAAATTACAGAGAAAGAAAGGAAAGTCAATGAGATTGCTTCATACTTATACTTACCTGGTCTATGAGTGATTGTTGTTTTAATGCTGATTGCTCATTCCTCACCATATGCAACAGTATTAAGAAAGTCCGAGAAAATAAAAGCCTGTCGAAATGGATCACTAGTAGGTTGATAGGCTGAGATTATTATATGTCATTGTCTCTCTCACCTTTAAGAATAAAGGGCAAAATATATAGTCGTATGTATGCAAATGTAAAGTTCGTTGTGCACTTAAGATTTCTATGATCACATAATACTAACAGCCTTGAGTAATAGGCAATTTCGGTTTTGCATAGCTGGGCTCTAACATTACCTTGAATGGGACTGCTTCGTTTTCACAAACAAGTAGTAGTATATAGGAATGTATGCAAAAAGTCGACGTAGTATAGAGTAAGTATAAGCCACTGATCCAGTGGATATCCTGTGTAAATAGTTTGAAAAGATAATTTCGTTCGTTGCCTTTACATTTTGCGTAGGATTAGGAGCTAGGAAAAGTCGGTTGCAGCGGCGACGTAAATAACAACAAATGCCAAATGGTCCGTTTGAATACTGTAATAAAGTGGAATAAGTATCGTGTGTGAAAAAAGGGATCAACAATTGAGTCTTGAGTTGTCGGAGGAGAGAGGAGTGTGAGAGGAGCTGTGTCGGAGTTGTGAGTGGTCTCGCTCAAGAATAGCAGGCACTCTTTGCTTTCTGTTCTTTTGGGTACTCCTTAGATCGATAAACTTTTACTTCCTCTACTACGCAACTTACTTTCTCCTCATACTCTCCTGCCTGCCCCAATCGTATGTAGCAGCTAAGCTAAGTCTACTTATTTATATAAGTCTTGTGCCAACTTTGACTAGGAGCGTTTGGCTGGTGTCTGGGAGGTGCAAGGTAACAGTGAGAAAGTAGGATGTCATTTACTGCTTTGTGTATGTTATTTGTCCTGGGAAATTGCATGTGCATACGAAGGAGTTACATTTCGGATCAGGCAGGAGTGGACTGGGACAGAAACCGAAAGAATAGAATGAGCAGAGCAGGTCTAGGTCTCAAAAAACCAGAGCTGTTGTAAAAAGAAAGAAACTTATATTATTAGTGTGGATATGTATGGAATGTCTGTATTCCGTCAGTTATATCCGAAACAAGGTCTTTACCTAATAATAATCCAAAGAGCGAGAGGAGACACGCAAATAAACAATTTTCCCTATAGTCATTTTACATTTAGAATACTTATGGTTGGGCTTTATTATGGATAGATTCGAAGGTCTGACCTGTCTTAATCTTTCTGGTCTTCTTTATGTCGTGAAAATGATAAATATTTTATACGTTAGAGTAGAATCTGGTGTAGTGGACTCCACGAGGATTTATGTGATAAATTTTATTTGCGCACGCTATGAATCAGATTTCCAGATGTCAGATGTATGTATACTTAATGAGCTTGATGTAAAGAATACATAATATATAACAATAACTCTATCTACTACTTCTACTATTATTATACTATGGGATATCTCCATCTCCACTTTATCCATTATATATTACATACATTTGCTTTGACTCATCTGGAAAAGTAAGTATAAGCACGCTCCACATTTCTATACTTACATTATATCATAAAGAACGTCAAATACATTTCATGTTTCCATTCCACCACTGAGAGTGCAAGTAAGGATACAAAACCCAGACATTATTCTCAATCCAAAATCCTCATTTTTTTCCTTTTCCTTTCCTAACGGCCTTCCTGTATTTCTTTCTTGGCTGACGTGACGCATCACTTCCCTTTCCGCTTTTTTTGGAATAAGCTGAAACGCTTGATGCAACGGAGCCGCCATGTTTTCTCTTGCGTTTTTGTGTCAGGAAATCTGCTTCTGACATTCCATCGTCAATATCTTCATCTCCTTTTCGTTTATTTTTAACATCACTTTCGTCCTCGATGATCAACTTCCCGTCTGCAGACATCTTGAATTCCTCTTCTGTTTTGACTTCTTTTTTACGATCTAAGAGGTAAAAGTAGAATTAAAATCATTTTGTTATATGAACGAATAGATTCCATTTATTCAAAAAAAATGTTCAGAACACTTTGGGGTTGATGGGGTGTAAAAACACTTACTGACAAATGATCCAGTGATTTCCGATGGATTTAGGAAGTCTACCAAGCCTTCTTTAATTACTAAGTTAGTAGTGTCAGTGTTATTGAACAGTTTCTGTTCGATGTCGTCATCACTTTCTTCGCTGTCCTCATTTTGCTTGTCTTTCGGTGTCGCTTTCTTCTCCGATGCTTTCTTTAGTTTTTTCTGAAGATTCTTTATTCTTACTTGAAGGTTAGATGAGTCAGGATTTGGAAGTACTGCTCTCAATCCGATTATTCCGAATGCTTTAATCATTCGTACTAAGATTTTGTTGACATATTTTCGTGGGAACTTATGGCTGGCAATGGTAGATCCAATAGACGTTGCATATGGTCCCATTCTCGTTTTATACAACATTAAATTCAACGATAAAAACTCTAAGCATTCTCGAGTCACTCCAGCATCTTTATTTCCCTCGAGTAGAGACAGACATTTTTTAATTAAGTTGTCCTGTGGTTGTACAGGCTTCAAATAAACATGAGCAAGACCCACAAAATGAAGAGTTGAAGCTTGTACAAATGGGCTATTTGAATTGATTCCTAGTTGCACAATGTTTTCGATTTTCTCAAAGGATCCTTCGTTGCTCTGCATAATTATTTATAGTAAAAATTATTAGACACATATTAACGAGAATTAGGTAAATAGCATACTTTGCATTCCTACTACGAATACGAAATGACTGGAATCTCATTACGAGCGTGCGTGCACTGAAACTCCGGATGTTTCGTTGCTGCAAATGTTATTCTGCACAGCACAGCACGGAATGCAATCTACAGACAGAATATACAGACAAATGGCTAAGTTACCTTATGAATTGCGCAAAACGTTGAAATGAAGTTTTCTGCAGTTTTCTTAGTTTTCGCGTTAATGCTGAGAAGATTCAACACTACTTCTGGTAAAAATTCATCGATCAAACTATCATCCTGTGAATTAAAAAAATTATTTGATTCATTGTAATTACAGAAAAATATTAATTAAATACCTCACATTTTCTTGATAAAAAATTGCTCACAAGATAATTGCTTTTACTATTAATTAGAATTTTGGATTACCTGACAAATCATAAACTGCATGCACTTGATTCTCCAAGTAGCAGCATTAGATTTCGCTCCCTTATTATCTTTTAATAAAGCAACCATTTTGGCCTTAGTTGATTCATTTCCCTTTTGCTTAGCTAAACTTGCCAACACTCTGTACGCCTTCTTCATGTTCGTACTGTCATTAATAAGTTCACCCAGAAGTTGTAATAATTTGTCTTGTGCGGATGATTTTTTATTGTGAGGTACAATGTAAGAAATGAGATCCAGAATTGGAGCATTGGAGCCGCTGTCCTTATCCCTATTCAATTTCTCCATTGATCTAAAAAAAACCGAAGCATAGTTTTTCATTAAAAAAGTTTCATCCTGAAGGCATATAAGCATGATTTATAAACATATTTAAAGTGATAAAATATGAGTTTATAGATAAGCAAGCTATAAAAATGGGATATCGAAACAAGATTGTATAAAGCTGAAGACTTACTTTTCCATGAGATCGGAAACTAAGGAGTCTCCAGAAAACGGTAGATAATCATTAATTGTGGAAGCTACGGAATCAGCATGGCCGTAAGAAACTCCGTTTCCTATTTGCAAAAGTTTTTGCTGGATTGGCTGCTCCGATTCTTTTTCTCGTTCTTGAACATAAAGGTTGCATAGGATGGGCAGATAATTTTTCGAGTATTTAAATGCTACAGCTTGACACTGTGGCCAAACTATAAATTGTCTTAATGCTGCAAGCACTGTCAGGCGTACAGATGGATTAGAAGCAATAAATTTCCCTACTAATTCCGCCGGAAAATTGTCAGGGTCCACAGGATTTCTACAAAATCCAACAAAGGATTCCCAAACTAATATTCTTATAGTCATTTCACCTTTCGTGGTGCACAATGGCAATATGTTGACCTTCCAGAATTCAATTTTGGCTTCATTTAGGTTATCCCTCAGCATAGGCATAAGAACGGTTTCCCGTGCTTCTTCGTCAACCGTGTCCCACAGATTTTCAACGCCAAATATTCTCACAAATGTCTCCAAATTGTGATAGACTTCTTTATTTGTTTTTAAAGAAATTAGCTGAAGAAATATTTCTCTGGCGGATCCAACAAATTGGTTTCGTGACATTGACTTCAACAGTCCATCTAGGACAGTTAAACAGTTTGGATTGGGAGGAACAGCTATTAAATTCTTCGACAATACTTTACAGCAACTGTTTAACATTTCCAGATTAGATTCTTTGTCGATCAGATGAGTAAAGAAATCTCTGACAAGAATTGAAATCTCTTGCCCAGAATTAGTGTGCCAATTCAGACTTATGATTTGTAAAAGTTGAGGGAGGTAGTTAAGAGTTGTTGAGTTCGTGATATCCTTTGAACGAACTAGGCCATTCAGAATGCATCGCAACCACCCAATAAACACTTCCTTATTCCGACAGTCTGGTTTCATTTCCCACAAAGCTGACATGAGTCCAGGCATCAACGTTTCCAAATTTTGACCAACATTGTCCCAGCCCTTTTCAAATACAGTCCCGTAAAATGCTACACCAATTCGAAGAATTGAAGAATCTCCACTTGACATTACTCGCAGAACTGTTTCAAATAACTTTTTTACTATTGAAGATGGAATAAGAATTAAGGAATCCCATACAACCAATAAAAAACTTATTGTATCAATAACAGTCTTGGGTCCACAAGTGGGAAAGCAAGACAACTGGTCTAATATCCACGAAACAGCAAACTTCCCCATTACGTTACTACTCTTGTCCATATGCGCCGTCATGATTGATTTGATAGCTTTGCGACACTTCTTCCGAATTTTTGTTTTTTCGTGTAAAATATATCGCATTATAGAGTACGCTAGATTCTGTACAGACTTTTCCATATCTATTAACTTGGCATCTTGAACTCGTAGCATTTTTACTATTGTTCCAATTGTCTAAACAAAAAATAACAAAAATGTCAGAAATTCATTGAAAACAATTTATGGGCATTAAAATCTAGATTCTGCTTACTGAATGCAGAGCAAAAATGAAGTACTCCACCATCAATTCTAAGTACATTAATTTGTACTTATACCTAAACTAGAGCCACATTTGGAACACTGCCACAGGAATTTGCTGTGTTAGCTAGAGTAATCTCTATAATCTAAAACTATCTTGCTCATTAAATATCTCTATTCTACATGACAGAAAACTATCATTAAATTTACGACTGCAATTAAATGGCATGACTGATATTATCTGCTCCTGACAAAGGGTATATTAAATTCCTATTTATCATAATATCTCTATTGAACTAAATTCTTTCTATGACGCTTAAATAAATCTCAAACTAAAATTATACGTTCCGAGAATCAATATAATACGACTTACAATGTACAGTAATTCATCATCATTATTCTCATTAGCGTAGGCCAATATTGTTTCCAGTTTAGGATGAATTTCTCCGAATTTAAATTGCAAGACTCCTGGGGAAACTTTACCAATAATAATGGACAGCAAAGCCAAAAGTGGATGATATTGCTGTGGTTCACAGTTATCCAACGTGCTGATCTAAAAAGAATCAAATTGCAAAGTAGTCTTTAACTAGTATCGGAACTTCAGAAAGCATTTGATTTAAATTGTAACTTAGAAGCATGATTCAGTATAAAATCTTACAAAAGTAGCGAAATATTCAGTTTCCGTCTGCTGCCCTCCTGCTTCAATTATAACATCCGCTGTAGCTGACAAGATACTCAGCATTTCCTTATGCAGATAAGAATCCATTTTAAATTTGTTTAGCCACCTAAATAGAATACGAACATCACGTTTAGTGTAAGATCGTAATTATTTATCTGCAATAAAAAGAAAACATACCTAGAAAAAGCATTGTTGGTGCATCTGGACCAACCAGTGGCAAATGTTTTAATGGAAGAAAGTCCGGAACCTCCCTCGGAAGCATTGTCGTAAACACTTAACGACCTTATATCGGCGGACAAACTATTATCAGTAATATCTTCCAAGTCTAGATTTTGGACTACTTGTCTTTCCGTAAGCATGGAATTAGCTGTAAAAGAGGAGTAGATACAAATTTTCAAAAATCGGCAGCCAAAAATGGTAAAGAGACAATAATCTGCAATTTCTAATAAGACTTACGAATTACTTGATGAAAATACTGAGACGAAACTTTTTCTCGGAACTTTCGGTTCTCGGGGTTTGACACGCAACTATGTCCTTTCGTCCACCTTTGGTTTGGTAACTTTTTCTTTGCTTTAGCATCTTCTAAGGTTCGTCGAGTTTTAGAATTCTTTTTACCCTTGTCCTTTCCTTTGGTCTTCAATTTTGGCTTAGCCATTTTAAAGCAAGATGTCCTATTTAATTAAGTAATAAGAATTTATCAACCTTCTGCACAGACATAATAATATCGAATTACATATGCACGTAATGCATATAATACATATAACCATTGCATATAATATTATCACGTCAATATCTATTTCCAGATCAGTTTCTTCAGGGCTAAGTAACTTTGCCGGCAGTGGTAAAAGTAAACATTCATATTTTATGATTGTAAAATCAAGAAATTAGCCTGACGGCCTAACCTTCTTACCTGAACTTTTTGTGACAGTACGGAAGACCTTTTATTAGTAGTGCTGGTAAACCGCAGTATTAAACCGGAAATGTTTTGTTAACAAACAGCAAAAAATTAGCTTGACATGACATTAATTTCACTCAGCAGTAGTCAGCCAGAACAGCAGATGAAAACCACAAGAGACAGAAACATATAGAGAGCACATGGAGAATGATAACAAAATCACATTGTAGTCTGCATGTAACTTATTCAAAGACAGCGCATCAAAGTCCATGTGATATACAACAGGGTCTCTCGCTGGCGATGGAAGATGGCGAATATCGTTTAGTTTCAGAACTCAAGTTCCAGGAATTATGAGAAAGATGAGAAATGAATTAATTTTTATTATGATACATGATTCGCCAATAGTGAGCTCTTCTGAGCTGTATGATACGATTATAATGTTCCATTGCATGCAAAGCTTACATAATTTGCAAAATTTTCGTTTGTATGCTTATAACATTTTTAGCCTTTCTCATTGAGGTAAGTAACTAACTTCGAAATTTTGGTATTTGAATCCATTTATACATATTTTCAAAAATATTTTCTAGTCTCAAAAGTCTAATTACATGTTTGTGATAGTATGATCTTGGTTTACAGCACAGAAATATATATTATTATTATGTCCTACTTATATGATTGATAGCCCTATATAGACGTACTCTTGCAACACGACGATACGGTACTTTTAAAAGAAATAAACACATTTGGTTCGTTAGTTAGGTTTTATTAAATCCCGAGAGTTTGTGGGTTTTCACACATATGCTTTTACAACAAACGGGGTTTGAAATAGTTACAATATTCTTAGTATGGTCAACGTGGGACAATCGGATAATGAAGTTATAACATGAGAGATTAATGAATTGTAAAGGTGACATGCTTGAGGTGGCAATAAATAGGTAAAAGATTGTGACAGTAGTGTGTAACAAATAATTGTCTTTAATCTTGTGCTTCAGCTCATCATTCTCAATTGAAACAAACATTTGAACAGATACATTTTGTAAACGAAACTAACTATGTTTAACAGCGATAGGTACAGTATAGTAGATATTATTGTACATAATACTTAATATAATAAAATTGTTTGTATTGATAACTGTGATCACGTTATTATGTCATGTCCTCCAAATATATACAGGCCAAATAATATAATATTATAATTCAATTCCACAGATATAACTTGACAGTAAATATTATAGCACCATATACAGATATACAAATACATGTAGTATTAGTTTATCAGTGTTTTCATGGGAAATGGAAAAGTCTGGATTGGATTGGACGGAGATACATTACAAATGATATTTACTAAGGATATTGTTACACATTTTAGAAATACTATTATTGCATTTTTGGAATTAGTTTTATCTTGTATGATGGATATACATTTGTTTGTGTCTACAGGAACAAACCATGTTAGCAATATAAAAATCAAGAAAACAGTAAAAAATGATTTTTAATGTTTATTCATTGTTCATTGGTGCCCTCTTGGTAATGGTGTATTTAGACAAATGTGACTGTCTTTTTTGGATGTCCAGAGATCTATATTCAGAAACAAAGAAAGATTTCTTCAGCATCATCATTAAAGAATTTTCATTTAGTCTCAGTCTATACCTTCGGATTTGTTGCAATATGGCAGTGCGATAAACGAACACGTGTATGCGTATGACCCTTTTGACTAACTAAAATTGACTGAAAATCAAATTAGGGTTCTCCAAAGTCTTTCGGATGTCCCAATCTTCTAGCGAGGTCGTGCATTACATCCTGCAAAACAACATTAAATATTACATAATTAAATATGATTTGTACTTTCACCGCTGTCATCCACATTTATTTCATTGGTTAGTGGGGCATGAAAGGGATAAAGGAATATTTTACTTTAAATACAATAGAATCCATATTTTGTCCAAGCATGTAAAATAGGAACCAATCACCGAGGCGGGACTTCTTTACTATAGTTTGGATCACATCTGCATTGATAAGACGGTAGCGGGTTCCTAGAAGAAATCCGCGTATTCTAGGAGAAATAACTACGGTTATTCTATACAAAAGCGTTAATGTCGACAGAATAGTTAAAATCAGGAACCAAAACCACAGAAATATATAAATTTTTTCGTTGACAGCGTTTAGTGGAAGAATGCACAGAGCATCGTGATGCTCTATATTTAATGATGGACCCCCCTTGTAGAAGATACTGTTACAAAATCATTACTAAAGTCAGTCAATCAACTCAAGAAGCATAATGTTGGCATTGGTGTAATAAAGAAAAGCAAGTACCATTTGGTCATACGAGGAAAAATGCGAATCATAGGGTCAATTCTTGTATCTTCATCTTCTTCTGAAAGACGTAATACTTCAATACCAAATGTAAGGAACTCCCCGTCGAAAAAACGGTCCATCAAAAACGTTTGCCCTTAAACAATTAAGAGCAATTTATTAACTATCACTTTTCCTTTTACTGCCTCCACAGCCGTTCCGTGACACTTGAATGTCATAAATCAACTCTCTCAGCACCCAACCGAAGTCGTAAGCTCTCCTTATTCTATGAATGAATCGTCTCTGGTGAAAGTATTTCCGCGTATGCAAGGCATTCCGATTTTAAATTAGGCGAGAAAAAAATGATAACTATCTCCAGAACGCCATGCTGAAATCTTAAGATCCCTGCTTTACCATCTTCAACATACTTATTGCATAAATTAAGTCAGAGAATTCAAAGTCAGAGAATTCAGAGAAATGTTTAGAAACTATATGTACCTACGCATGTTTTTCAAACCATTTGCAAAACCAACGCTATAGCTCCTTGGGTATTGCAACTTGCATCAATTAAAATTCTATTCAATCTGCTAATTGAGTTAACTCAGAAATGCAAATTCACTTTTAATTTTCTCGTTCTTATAACTAACTAATTGGACATATTGTAGACATTTACCAGACAAAATAGTATTCACTTGTTAAATAGCTGTAGCAATTGTTGATAAATAGTAATCAATTACTCAAGTTGATAGTAAATCAGAAAATGTTCCTCAAGGTAGCTAAAATGTCATAATACATTTTAACTACCTTAATGAACCTTAAACTGCAAACATTTAAATAATGATTTCGAGGAGAAAAATAGCATTAACAAATCAGCAACTAGGTTTAAGTCTTTCTACTCAGCAAAAACAGAAGATGACAGAAAAATCCGAGTCTGAGATCCAGAATTTCACAACTCATTTTTCAAATGATTTAAATTGTATTAAAATCATTTCCACAGTGAAAAATGCTAATGTAAAACTGTTGTACTCATACTACTGTAGTATTAGGTTCTTGGTGAAGGAATTAAGAAAGAATACCTATAACGTTTCCCAGTGCGAGGATTTCACAGAAAAAGTATCTGTATGCCCACCAGTTATTATGGGTGATATTTTCGTAGAGGTAATCTACTAATATCTTTTTCTTTTGTTTCTTTTCCATCTCTGGACATATTGCAATATCCAAATCCATTGTCAACGCTTGTATCTTTCCTCCCTCAAAGTTTTTCCACATCCATCGTGGAACATAAAATAGAATTGCCTGTAACATAATAACTGAATTTTAGACCGCCTGAAGTTAATTATAGATAATAAATGTAGAATGCGAGTACAATTACTAACTAGCAATAAGTTAAATCTTTTACGTAGGTGTTACCACACATAAGTATTTCGGCGATGAGTGAGTCCATTGCAAATCAAGTTACATGCTTACTGGTTACATCAAGCATAATATAGCCAAACTCATTTGCAAACAAGCGTAAAGTATCTTCTGCTGTTTAAGTAGACTCACTACAAGCTATATATAATAAACTTTATAATACATTTACATATAATACATTTACTTCATAGTAAAAATAAGTGAAGAGATTTAATAACGTGCCACACTCTATATACACGCACTACTTTGATGTACTAATGGTTTTGCTATTATATTATAGTTATATAGAGAGAGAGAGACTTTCTTCCGTGTATATTTGCGAAAAAACTTTAATTAGACACTTACATATTGCTAGTATTTGTTAAAAATGCAAAATCTTTATGCACACATAGTTGTTAAGGTATGCTGTTAAAGGGAGAAGGTAAACTAGTAAGATGAAAGGATGTCAATTGCCAAGATGAGGAAAATTAGGGAGTAAAGGAATTAAAGAGTGATTTTACAGTGGTAAGTGTGCCATTTGTTAGTAAATTGTATCTGTGAAAAAGATTATGAAGAGTGGCTATGACAGTTAATTCAAAATAGCAATTAGTCATGTTCATTGGCAAGATGTCAATTTGATGGCTGTGAAAACAAATTATAGAACACACTCTTAAGTATTCTCTAATAATCAACAGAAGAATTTATGTTAGTTAATCAGTCAGAGAAAAACAGTCAAGGCGAGCTGAAAATAACTCGTAATGTATTGCAATGCCACTACAAAGTCCTACCTAACCGCGAAGTGTGTGCAAACCTTGAGTGTTCAGTGGAAGAAAGAAAAGTAGAAATAATTGGAGAAACTGGATTCCCACATTTATATGCCACTCATTGACTCACAAGACAGAAGTATGCGAATGTATATATTTCGGATAGCATAGAACAATGTGTCCTTCCTTACTCACGTCCTTACAAATCATCATTATTCCCACCAAATTCCACATACTGACGCTTTCAAAAGCTGTGTAGGTCCTCAAGACCCAATATCTAAGCTTACAACTCAATTAGCAAAAGGATGACGAATTCCTCCTAACCATTTCCATATGTATGACTGTTGAAACCTTAAAAAATATAAATATTGCCGAAAGAATGAATCATTTAGGTTTTGTTTATTATGTAATTCCTAAATTTGCACTCGTTTATAAGTAGATTAGTAGAGTCAGTCTCTGATGGTGTACATATATGGCTGAGCAGAATTCATGGGTATTCACTTACATCATAATAACAACATTAAGGTACTTAATTCATAGATACGAATTTATTAATACTCTGAATGAGCGCGTAGTAAATTAAATAGACTATCAAATGTGCACGGACGACGGCCACCCAAGGAAACATGTACAGCGATTCAACAAACGTGGATGAGTGTGTCAAGTACTATATCCAGATACAATTACTTAACAAAAGGATATAATAGTCTATTCTTCTGCCATACATTGTGTACAGAGTTACACATGGCATGCTTTACTCATCTTCATCGTCCAAATATAATACAGATGCACATAAGTATATCGAGACAGATGTAAATTCGTAGTTGCTACTTTTAAGAAGGGTCTTAACACATGTAATGATGAACATAGATTTGCCGTAGACGAAAGATTAGAAGAGACAGACACGGCAAAAGAACAAGAGCCATGCGGTAATCGAGAGTAAAGTAAAAGTCAGACAAACAAATGCATGGCAAGCAGTCTGAGATGCTACGTCGTCTGAGATGAAGTGAAACGCTGGTTTTGTTGGAGGAAGTGAAGTGTAAATGTAGGAGCCAGTAGTGAGGAAAAGCGTCCTAACTATACTATCGTCAACTGAAAGTCAGCGTAGCAAGATAACAACGTAGCGTAAAGCGTTTCGCACATTTACATGCATTCATATAATCTATAACGACATATTGGAACATAGGAACTACAAGAACAGACAACCAAAAGTTTAGTTAAATCGAGTCAAGTTAAGCTGGCCTGTTGGGATTTTGGGATTACGTACGATATCAGAGCACAACTACTACACTTACTACATTATAGCTTCACAACAGTTTCCTTCCAACCAAATCAACTCAAGTTAGCGACAGGGCAGATAACAAACGTAGTAGTGTACATACATTTTCACTTATACACATACTAAATACGCCTATAGGCAAGGATACTACGTGCGTCTATGTAAATAACTGCCTAGCTTTGTATATGTTACAGAGAGAGGTCTTCCTACCGGACAGACTTACACGGTCTAGACCGTTCCTATTTTCAAAACTCGAAATTTTTGAATTCCTACACATATACAGACAGAAATAGGTTTGAAGCTGTTAAAAGCTATGTAACCTGGTCATTTCAAAATGGGAGAAAGTGCTTGAATACTCAAAATTTTGATCTGGGAATCGAAAAGTGAAAATTTGGAAACCTAAAGTAGTTGAATTCCTATAACTCTATAGACACAAAAATAAGTAATTTTGAAACTGCAATCAAATACTATATTTATGTAAGAGTGGTCATTTCAACGTGGGTGAAGCTTGAAGGTGGTAGAAAGCTAAAAATTTGGATTTTGGGGTCCAAATTATGAATTTGGGAACTAAAATTGGAAATTTTGAATTTCTACATCTATGCTTTAGACAGAATTAATTTTGAAACTATTAAATGCTATATTTATGTAAGCTTGGTCATTTTAATGTGAGTTAGTTGAAAACTTTGGTTTTGAGCAGCACGATGGCCTAGGCCAAGTAAGTCAGTCCGATGAATATGCTGTTTTTATATATTGCATATAGCTTATACCTGTCTGAGGAGCGTGTAATTTAACGGCAGGTTTAAGCAAGTTAATGGAAGAAGCGTAAGTATAGATATTTGTAATGTAGTAACGTAGGTAGATACACGTCAGTAGTTGAAGAAGTTATATCCCTTTCTTGAGTAGAGGAAAGGAAAGAACAGCAGGGGAAATCATTCTGTATTGTAAGAAAAGAGATGAGCTATGAATGGACTATTGCCAAAAGGTTAGCCAACTTTCGTGACCCATATGCGTGCATACAGATGTAGTCTACAATCTACATGGCTTCAATCTTACTGCCATACTGACGGAATACCAATACATAAACAGATTATTACGACCCTCCTAAATTTCACTACTTATTCCTAAAATTAATCCTCATCGACTATTTGCACTTATGAATTATTCATTGATAGACAGACGAGGAATTTAATTTACATAGATAATTAGGTCATTCCTGTCTGAGACCCAAGTGTGATAGAACCAAAGGCAGATATCACGAGTTCTCTCTTAACTAAACTATGCAGAGCACTTCGTTTATGTAATCTAATATCTATATTCCTCCGGCACGGTGAAATTTATTTCTACACAACTGAATCTCTAATTCTTCACTTTGTACACGGAAAAGAAAGCTATTTTTATGTGCACTCAAGTTTTATACCATTTCACTCAACTATAGATAGAACTATACGGCTAAGACACATTGGATGGATATAGATAAGAGAAATTACACTCGCTAAATTAATTATATAGGTTTATGTGCGTTCTTGTACTCTTACGACAATACTATTCGGATTTTTATTCCGTGATAATCCATCTTAACCTAATCACACGGCACTTCTTCATTAAACTTTATCCTTAATATTCACATGCCTCGAGTATTATTCACGGAAGTGGAAGAGCATAATTTCATGCAGCAAAACAACATCTTTCTATGCAGCATGAATTCTAAACAATTTCCATTTATTCCATGTACACTCTTAAAATAGACACATAATTCTCCAAAGTGGCTCCATGCATCCCATAAGTCATAAAAATGCAGGGAGAGAAAATGTGTTATCAATACTGAAAGTGGGTAAATGAAATCATCCGTAGATTTTGGTCTAATAATGAGGGATGAGTAATTCAGGAAATTTGTCGGATGTGCAAGGGTCTGGTGTGTCACATTAGCGCGTAACTCCATTCATATCAATTTAGTCATAAAATAGCTTGTTACGCTCCAACTTGTTTACATTACACGGAAGGAGATGAGGAAAGTGAATTGAATTTTAAATGATGTTCCTCCTACTTTCGTTACTTAAGTTTCTGTATGCAAGTCGGCTAACTTTTCCGTCAAGTCGGAGCTAAATTGACTTTTAAGAAGCATTAAACGATTAATTAATCATGATTTTAAGTCACATCATCAAGCCAATTTGTTTTACTTGATGTAAGCTTTTGGCGGTGGGTAGGAATCACGTACACCTAGTTTGCATTTATTGTAGACTTTGAGTTGCGTCTGTCGTTTGGTGTGTGTAGCGTATTTATGTATGTAGCAAAAGGTCTAGAGAACTCATTGACTACTGCTGCATGCATGCATATCCTTAAGAAAGAAGTAGAAGAACGGATCTGAGCACTAAAAACTGTAGCCGTGTACAGTTCGCAGTTATCAACATTGCAAAAAAAAGCTAAACTCTTCATCAACCATGACGGGAAGCTGCAGCTCGTCTATCTATAGAACCTGCTTCCTCCAATGTACAGGGTGCTATCGTATGAAAACAGTTGAAAGTTCGATTCTAGTTTCTAGTTACACAAAACTCCCTTCCCTGTCTTCCCTTTGATTCCGGAGAAATTCACACTCCCCTACTTTTCGTCTAATGTAACCAAATCCGATGCAATCCAATTAAATATTCAAATGATTTTATTTTGTTTATACTCTCGTGGAATCCATATGGCATTGACTTTACAGTAACCCATTTATTGAGTGAAAGTTACGTAGAAAGTATTTGCATATCTACACGTGGATCGCCATATCTTGTATCATTTCATCTCTGTGTGTGCAACAACTCTTTCAATTAGATGGCCCTGTAAACTTCAACTTTTTGAGGATCTTTTAGCACTTTTGAGATTCAAAACACGATGAAAACATATGTATCCTTTGAAATATATCCTTTTCCAACAAATTGTCGACGAGTAGACAGATCAAGACCGTAATGGAAATGTTCCGTGCCTTTTCTTTACTCCAACCAACCTGAATTTAAATTCATCTGTAACTCAACTCAATTTTTATGTTTCAACTCCTAGCATCTTGTTATCGTTTACCTAGACGTGTATAAGAGTAACACTCTCATTATAATTGATTGCAGCAATACCCTTTACAATGACTTTTGATCTTTACCAAATTATAATACTCCATGTGTGTTCTGTCTCCCTAATAGATTTTACTAGGTACCTACATGCATTTAGCTCTTCAATTTAAGTTACCCAGTCTAAACTATCTTATCTTAAATAGGTATGCACGAACTTTCCAAGTGGTGCATGGAAAAGGGATTGCAAATCATGTCAACGTTACATTAACACAATAATTCAAGTCTGCAGCCGACACTGAAATAACAAGCATTAAATCCCCGTACACAGTACGCATACACAAAGAAAACCACAGAGATTTCAATTAGGTAGGAGAGCAAATCAATTTATTTAATTACAATTTTAGGCCGAGTTGAACTTCCTACAAACTCACGATGCACAAAATAGTTTTCAGTATATCAACAATTTACGTACAATAGGAACCTACAATACAATACTTAACTAAAGTTACTCTACTTGAAAAAAAACACGATTAGGTAGATAAAATCACGTTAGTAGTACAAGGCTTCCGTTACGGTCCAAAACTGAGTTGTATTAATACATTATACTACCTAAATTACTGACAGGATTGTTTCAGGAGGAATATTTCTCAATGTCTGATTCGGGCACAACTACAGAAATCAACATCCAAATTGAATGTTTTATTGTTTGCATTTGTATCTTTAGGATATTCTCAAGATGATACTCAAAATTTATCATAATATATAGGCAATTGGGATTCGTAGAATAAAACGAAGAAGAGATAAATGTTGTTGCTCTTATTTCTATTTTTTTCAATCTCTTTGGCTATGCAAGTCAAAGCTCCCTTGACTATGCTAATTCTTTTCCGTCAGGTTGGCTCAGAAGATTATTTTGAGAATAAAATTACGCTTTTTTCTTAATGGCTACAAATAATATGAGGGTTTTGACTTTTGACTCTAACTTCTGCTCTACCCCACGCTACTTATTATTCAAGGCAGCTGCAGGAAAATAAATTAGAACGAAAGTACTTAATACATCTGGGGCTGCTCTTTGGTATCGACGAGGAAAATTTATTCGCATTTGTGTGCACGATAAAAATGGCAAGATTTCTGTTTCAGAATATTCGGATGGCCATTTTCAATGTGAGTATATGGCACATCTGATATCTTAAAATATATAACAGGGATATTTGTGCATTTCAATCATCATACGTAATATCATTCCCTACAAGTGCAAACAACAATGCAGAGGGTATGGGTTACCATATTTGAATGTTAACTGTATTCTGCATCCATACATATGTTAATTTACAAAATGAGGTTAGGGAAATCAAATTTTACGACTGCACTTTGATTTCCAAATTGGCCAATTTTGATGTTAGAATACCAAAATCAGACTTGTAGTTGTATTGAGTATCACCCTAAAAATTTACATATTTGTTAATCTTTAATATTGACAGATTTACAACAACCTCTACCTAGGTAAGTACAAAGCAAATTATGGCCTTAAGATGTACAAGATTTTACACAATTTTGTTAGATTACAATATGTTATTTGAATTAGTACTGCATAGAAATACATTTTTAGTTTCGGCAAAAGACAAAGATGTTTACAATTTAGATTAGAGGAGGATGCATAGTATTTATGTGTTAAGAGATTAGGGAAGTTGGGCAGGGCTGTATGAGAAAGGATTTACCTGGAAGAAGAGACAAAAACAAACCCATTGATAGTACTTGTACACTTTCATGTCAGATTCATCTGTGAGTTTGTCCACTCCGAAGTGAGGAACATCTTTTCCCACTTTCTTGAGAAAAGCACTTTTGACGAGGTATGTATGCATAATCCAGCAGTATGTGTTGAGAACATCTTCTGGAATTTCTTTAGTGTGAATGCAATCAATAGGATTCCCGACATACTGCCGTGTAGTGACGATCAGTGAAAAGGCCAAGAGAATCATAACAGTCAGGCTGTAGTGGAGACGAAATATGGAAGAGTCGATCCGGACATGGCTCACCTTAACCAGGTTCTTGAGCCCGCGGAAAATGTCCAACATATTTTCTTCTCACCGTACACACATACTAGGCTATCATTTCACATTTCGATCCGAAATTATCATAATCCCTATTTATTTCCCTAAAATTCTAACTACATTGAAATCACTTGCCTGAGTATCCTGGTGTATCGCAACTGTACATCTTTTAAAGCTGCCACCGGAGCAGAAATTGGTAATAGAACAGCATCGTTTACTTCTAATATCAATGAAATCAGTCACCATTGTAAGGCATTTGTAGATGAGGCTAAGATAAATTTCGCAAGTAAATAAGAGGGAAGCCAGAAGCAACTAGTAGTGCTGCACGAAAATGACGACACGGGTTCTCGTTGTCTCAATCTTCTCTCTTTTCTCGGTTAGCTCCGGGAAAACATGTGGAATAAACATTCTGGCCTACAACTCTTTTGAAGTAAACACACCAGGCTCGTGTATTAACTTGATGACCTACTCGGTAATCCAATATCCATTCCCATTCTGAATATAAAACTCAGGTAGTGAAATGATGTCACAGATTTTAGAAACACTGACACATTTTGGAAAAAATGTTTCCTAGAACAAAACCGAATTACCAAATTCTAGTTTTATTGCCATTATTTGGTATCTGCTTACATAAAAATTGATAATTTGACACAAAGTAAAAGAAATGGGCGTGATTGGGTTTATGATATTTGATAGAATTAAGATCTGTAAATACTGTGTGAATTGTGATGGGAAACTGAATTGGTATTGTGTGAAAAGTGGATGAAAACGATGTGTAAGACGGAAGAGGAAATAATATAAGTCAGCTAGATATCTATTCCTTTTCACTACTGAAGATGAGTCAAGTGCTGAGATTCCGCGTGGCTCGTTTGCTGGGCCACGTAACTCCCCACTCCGCATTCGGGTTTAAGAAATGCCAGGATCGGGAGTTCGGGGTTCTATTTGCTTAAATATCGCATTAGAGACAGACACATGAGCGAATAAGCATACCTTCCATGCTAATCCAAGCCGTGTAGGAGAACACGGGATAGGATGCCATAGAATCCTTTTGGTTTTGCTTAAACAGAAGTTGTGTCTTGAGAAAAGTTGCATTCGGCACAAGGCGAGGCTTCTGCACAGCCAGTGTTATAGTTATTCCCAAATTAGCAAAGTAAATTCCCACTACAGCAGAAATTGTTAGCTCTAAATACACAAAACCAGATCGCAACTCCTAAATTAACTCATTCTTTATATCTTGTGAGTTTTTTTCGGAGGGAAGCGTGTTTTCGAGGAGAGTTGGGCTATAAAACTGAGATTAGAATTAGCAGTTCCCCTTTCTACAAAGTATAATGGGCCAAATGTACCTGGTGACGATTGAAATAGGGAGAGATTGACAGGAAAGAGTGTAGTAACAGCGTCGGAGTGTGATTCAATGATTACAACGGGTTTTTGTGTCTGTATTTGATCACCATATTTTAATAGTACTAATCTCTTCAACTGTACAGTATAGTCTAATGATATGAATGTCATATCAGTCATTACATAAGGCACTTTAGTAACTATTTATAATAATGATCTATTAACTGTATACATACAAGTACATTCCATTTTTAGTGATAAGAGAAACACAAAAACCGAGTATATTCTATTTTACGACAATAATTACACACGCACTTGTTGGAAAATTAAAATGATTTGTAGCGTGATCTTTAACATATAAAATTAGAAGCTCCGTAAAATTTAATTAACACAATAGATTATTAATTATCATATATTTATCTTACGAGTAGAGCTAGTTGCAGGTGGAGATGTATAGGTATCTCTAAACGTACTAAATATATAGAACATAACTTGCTATCTAGAGCAAGCACAACATTAGAGATCTGAAAACACTTGGTCGAACAGAAAACAGAGCAAGCAATTTAATTCACCTACACATCAACACAAATAGCAAAAATTAACAGATATTGCCCCTATTTGTGGTTTACAGAGTGCTACATAATGATAGTTAAGTTACAAAAGTTAGATCTGAAATGGGGTACTAGAATTCTTAAATAACTTGCTGATAACTTGATACAGAAGACAAGACAGAAACCGAAGGGTAACTGCCAAGATAATAATTATCAAAATCTCCTCTTGAACCAAATCAACTAATTACAGATATGAAAATGCCAAAAAGTCCTCCAGGTGGGACCGTCTTTCCAGATGTGGAGTGTTTTTCCAGACTTGGAGTTTGTTTTTATTGTCCTTGCATATTATTTTATTGTGTCTTGTGTACTGGATTGTTGGAATGAGCAGTATCATTCTTTTTTGCAAATTCAGCAATGACATCCTTGTAGATTTGTGGATCTATGTTTCTTCCCAACATATAGAGGACCCACCAATCTCCAACGCTAACTTTTCTGGACACGGACTCAATTGCTTCTTCCGGAACCATACGGTTGCGAGCGTGCATAAGGCGGGGTCGAAGAGTAGGCATCAATATCACCGCAGTACGGAAGACAATAACGATTCCAGTCAATATGGCCAATACGATAAACCAAAACCATAAGAAGATGTAAGTCTTTTCGTTGACAATGTTCAGAGGAAGGATGCAAATCGCATCGTGCTTTTCAATCGTGGCAGAAGGACCGAATTTTCTGTGTAAAAAATAAAAAAATCGTTGAAAACCAGTTTTTCGTCTGGAGAGAGCAAAAGTCAAGTCATTACCTGAAGGTACACTTGGTCACTCTAGGGAAGACGTAAACCATATGGTCGTAGCGACTCTCTTGATCTTGGTCATCCAGCGTTAGAACATTCAAACCGTAAGACATAAAATCTCCTTTGAAGAACCAGTCCATAACAAACATTTGGAAAATGATGTTGACGAAGCAAAGAACTTCACAAAACCAATATCGGAAGGCATACATGTTGTGTTGCTAGAGTCAATGACAAAAAATATTCCATTTAAATAAGATTGAGAGATTCATAGTAGGTTTATTTGACGCAATGACGCGAGTTGAGGGCAATAGTAGAGAAAAGCTCTCCTGACAGGCTGACAATAGTCTGTGGAATAAATCTTTTGACGTAAATTTACATTCCTGTCTAATTGAAACAGGATTTTAGTTTTCTGGTTAAAACATAAACGAAATTAACAGTGTAATTAATTCTAATCAGGTCAGGGTACAGATATAAATAGCACGTCTTCTACCTATATTGGCGCAAAAAATCTTTGGAAAATACGTACATTGAGATGTTTGATCAGATAGTCAATCAGGATGGATTTTTTCTGTTGTTTCTCCTCTTCACTGCGAAGTCCAATATTCAATCCGCAAACAATGGTTGTCATCAAACCGTTTTCCCAGCATTCCCACAACCATTTGGGGAAATAGCACATGAGTGCTTGGAAGAAGAGAACGAAGCAAACCCATTGGTAGTACGTGTAGTGTTTCTGAGCCTTCTCGTCGTCATAATTATTGGCAACACCAGGATGAGCAACGCTTGAGGAAGGTCTCAAAAATGCATCTAAAAATACGATCATTGTTAACTTCTCTAGCATTTTCCACCACAGTAAATCATTGCCATTCACTCTATAAAATACACCACTTCTGTCTTAAAACCCTTTAGAATTCGTGTTAGGGCGTCACATCAACATACTTCGCAAACCTTACTAATGCGTCATGATACATTAACTAACTCTAGTTAGTCCTCTTCTTCTTCTCATTTCCTTTCCGCCGAACATTCTTAATACCCGACTCTCGCTCGACCCTGCCTTACTCTTTACACAGGACATACTACATCTCATCCTCAACCATGCATATATTATAAACTACATTCCTATATCTACCTATTTACAATCTAAATCCCAAAATACGAATCATCAATGTGGACCGTGTCTTCAAAACTATTATCTTTCTCTCTCAAATATTTCGCTAAACTTTCTAAATACAGAAGACCATTATCTACCTAGTGTATTTCACACAGATACCTACGCAAACCCGACAGCTGTCACTTATCCTTTGTTATTCGTGGTTATTCTAACTACTTTAGTTATATAAAGGCTTTATCTCTGATTTAACGTTTGTTTTGTTATCACCTATTTGTCTAAAATAAAATACTCAAAGATCAAGGCTACATTATGCATGTAAAAACCACTCTACTCCCAACACAAACAAATTAAAAACTTAACAGCTTAATTCACCATTAGGTCACATTCAATTGCAATTAGCGTTCCCAAATGATATAAAGTCAATTTCATAGAATAGATCCTACGAATTAAACAAGAAAAGTACATCGTAAATCAGAAAATCAATAATGCCTGATTTTCAGGGAATCGAGACAATTTCTTTGAATACATTTATTTAATGTAACCTACCTAATTCTAATATATAATTTGAATTTCGACATAATAGTCTGTTACTGACCTATAAACAATTTACATAATATTTCCTGATGCTAATGAAAACAAATAGAAGGTGTAGTAAAAAATATTTTATATTTTTTCTATACAAAACATATCTGAACACGGAAGTATGATACTAATTAGAATGGCTAATAAAATGGTGAATTGTGATTGTTTACACCCCAATTGAAAGTTCATCGGTACTTAATGATGTCCATAAAAACTAAGTAAGTACTAAGTATGTACACTTTGTAAAAGGAAGAAAAGTGTCATAATAATATGAGATTCGCACCTGGCATCGTAAAAGTGGTCATAATCCAGCAATAAGTGTTGACAACATGTTGTGGAACTCCGTCAACAATGCATCTTATGGGTTGTCCAACGAATTGAGTCCATGTTATGATCATGGAAAAGGTGATAAGAAGCACAGTGGTGAACGTACAATGAATCCGAAAAATCGGATTGTCGATGATAATTTCTTGACGCTTGAAGTAGTCCTTCAAGCCGGAGAGTAAATTATACATTTTGAATTAGCGCACTGCGGCGGGTTTGAACACAAAAATTTCGAAAAGAAAGTTCGTTTTGTAAGGTGGGTTCAGGTCCACCCAGCCTGCGGTAGGATGAACAATTTCCCTACCTGGTAGCAGTTTCAGAAACTACGCTGGTCAATTTTGCACAGACATGCAGTAAAATGTTTGGGCCGAGAAACCTCCGAAAGAAAAAGAGAGTCGGAGGGTGAAAAGCAGAAGAAGCCTTCTAATCAGTTAACTAAAAGTTGTCCAAGGAATGAAAATATGTGTCCAAATACAATATATGCTTGTTTCTGTTGGAGGAATAAGGGGAAAAGAGCTACGGTTAGTTTTTGGGTTTAGAATTAAATATAATTCTCCTATCCTACGTACGTTTTCCACATGCTACAACTACAATGTAATCTAATTCTAATGTGTCTGTACGTAAGTAAGGAACTGAAGCCAACCAACTAGAGAGTCTCTTCATTGACAGCAAACTCCCTCACCCTCTCTGTATAACTTCAGTATGTATCTCTGATAGAAACGGGCAGTGGTTTGGGAAATAACAGTGTTGAGCATCATCTTCCTCATGTATAGTCTATAACATGGGTAGTATTTAATAAACATATTATATTTGTATAGGTGCAAGGAAAAGAATCCTCCTGTTGCCTGTATACTCATACAATGCACAAGCCTGTCCTCATTTGGATGACAACAACCCCTAACGAAACACACACATTATTCCTTAACTACCAAGTTCCACACTGATCTCAGTGTTGTCAAATGGGCAGATGCATAGTCTAAGTGCATTTGGACGGTGATGAGGTCGTCAGCATGCACACCCTTTCCGTAAGATTCACCCCTAGCACAAAATGAGAGATAAGATTCTTTCTTTTCTGCTGTGAGAGTGACCCCAAAGGCATTTCTTCGAATTCTCTCAACCTTTTCTTCCCTTTTCAACTCACGGGGAAGAAATACCTTCCCTTAGTGTCCTTTCTGGGACTTGGCGATCCCCTCACACCGACTCCTGTGTACTGTTGCTAAGGCTTAGGAGGATTGCACTATTGCATCGAGCATAGGAGAGCAGACGAAAAATGTTACAGACAATATGTCAGTTAAGTATAATGCAATGTGATGATATTATACTGCGTATTAGGACTCTCTTATCCTCGTTTTAAAGCCAACCAAACGAAACCCAAGCAGTCAGACAGGTTTACCCCTAAGCAAACAGAAAACCTGTCATGTCAATCCTAAAGCTGGTTCACTCCGTCATTCCTTTTACATGTTTTCAGTTTCCACTTCTATCTCAAATTATCCATCACATGATGGGGAAAGAAAAGTCTAAATAAGGCTCATTATATTCTAACCGTGATGAGCTCCGAGCTCTATTTTACTATACTATCCTTACACAACATAATTACAGATGCACATAGACAAATAACCCGCATAATGTTATAGCACTATTTTCTATGATAAAATTCTGTTTGGGTCCAGTCCTTTGTTTTTTGTGTGTCAGGTATGGACTATAGTAATATAGGTCGTTATTAGAGTCTTATTACTTATCCATTTTGTATTTATGGCAATACGAGTTGATATTGTATTCATAACAGCTATCAATATGTTTGTAAGCGTTTTTATGACGCAATAACATGACCAGTTGAATGGAGCAAGATCTTTCGAACGATAACTTTCTCACGTTCAGCTTTTGCAAATGTTCTCATGAAGATTGATTTGGCTGGAGATTATTCGATTAATCGTCTGCATTTTGAAATTCCTGAGCTATTACACGTACATAGTCTTTGGGCAGCATGCTCAGCTCAGTGCAAACCTCCTGACTCTGCATAAAGATACTCGAGACAGGTGTGCAGTTGCTTTTGCAAGTACCAGATTAACATCCTACCTAAATTACAGGCCCTTTCCTTCTTGCCTGTCTTCAGTATTCTCTCATGTCTCTTAAGGATGAGCTCAGCTATCAATTAACATCCCTGCGAAATCAATCTTGATTTTTTACGGAGACATGGGCTACTACTTGGTTTGGTTCGTCTTGACAATCTCTCCTCGTAAGTTACTGACTTGCGTCGTTGGCGACGACTACTTCTCTTCAACAATTTTTTATACATATTTTATCATCAAATTATCTCCCTTGTAAGCTAAAGCATTGTTAGCCTAACTAGCCAACAGTTTATCTAAGTCAAGTGACATTAGCCAACACAATTGCAAAATGCTTACCTTTTCACGTGGGGGCTCTAAATATACAGTAAATAAACTCTAATCCTCCTACATACATTACGACTACATACTACTTAGTGTAGACGCATACCTGCTATTTAGATTCCAAGACAGACAGATAGCTCATAATCAGACTTAAGTATGCACTGTCTAGAAACAAATTGTGTGAATGAAAATATCAACTCGTGTGTAGAATTCTTCAATGAATAGTCCTTATAAATATTTATATGACACATTTACTCTCGGAAGGACTCCTAAGAAGAAAAATACTTTACATTTGTCAAGTAATGTCCTAATTAGAATACAATGCTGTGCTCTGTAATTTTATACAGGCACTACTGAATGTATACATGAGTAATTCAAGTGAACTATATTTACAGGCGTGCACTTACTTCGTGGTAAATAATAATACTTACGTCGTTTCTATCGACTTGGTGAGTATACAATGACAATATCATATGATTTCCTTAAATTACCATTCCAGTATACTGCAGTAATAGAGTAGCTTTTCTTGATGAGTCAGGAGTCGGTAGTCAGCCCAGGTAGATAATAGTAAATACGTCTGCAGGCATTCCTGGAAGCTATACTACTTATAGACATACATTTACATTGACACAAACGTTTTCCTTATGCTAACAATAAAAATGCTTGACAACATACAAAAAGCTTGTATACAGTGATATATAGTTCTACAATTTATAGATATACATGTACTCAATGTACTGTATGACGGCAGTGATGAAACTTGGAACAGTTCTTACGTTAGCATGTACTAAGCAATGAGTATTCCTTGGTATGTCTGTAGTCTGTAGTATACTTGGTAGATAGTGGAGGAGTGAGGAAAATTTTTATTATCTGTTTTGTCTGATGTCTCTATTCCACTCGAGTCCTATCTATTCACACTACATACTAGATTCACGGGTCAAGTTACTTTAGCCTAAGTTAGCTATAAAGATAAAGAAACTCGTTAAGGACCTTGCATTTAAAACACTAAAATATTGCTATTAATACCAAGAGATAAGCTATCTTGTATGTATAGAACATTTTTCTACATTTTTCATGGTAAAACATTAAGCAGGGTGTTTAATTTTATATGTAAGATAGTAGAATCCTGGTTTACACCTTCATGCTATAGGGAATAGTATAAATATGAAGTAACATAGATCAACGAAAGAATTAACGTATAAATCTTATTGGCGACAGACGCAGTTGACAACGTGACAGCATGACATTGCTATTAATCTAAAATCATAGACTCAATTGTGACATGAATGAATAGGTCACCATATTTACAAGGTCATCTTCTTATTATACTAGCTATTGCCAGTTGGTTACTAACAACTAGGTACATGATGTACATGGCTTGCGACTTACATCCAGAGACACGATAATAATACATTCAAATGGTTTGTAAAATTACATGAGAATTAATTAACTTTTGTTCAGGTTAATTTAAATCTGTCGGAGTGAATTACAATTAGAATGCAAAAAAGTATTTTTTAGATCAGTTCGTCGTATATTCGAACAATCAAGCGTTGAAATGTAGTATGATCTAGATTCAAGCGAAGCAATCGTAAAAGTAACCATTCGCTAGTCCCCAATCCTTCGAGGATTGACGCAGCTTGAGAGTTGGCATACGGCTTGTCGATATCCAGTCCGAGAAGACGGACGCGGAAAGAGATTAGAGTTGCAATACGATACACTAGAAATGTCCCACTTAGAATGGCAACGATGACCAGCCTAGGGAAGATGACATGACAGAAAGGAATTCACAATAGATTATCAATTATGTAATTGTTAATGATCATTTTGCAAGGAATTATTAGCTGTTGGACATTTAGTCCGAATTAAGTTACTCACGTACCAGAACCATAGAAATGTAAATATCTTTTCGTTGATTATGTTCGATGCGAGAATGCAGAGCGCGTCAAAGCGTTGAATATTCCCAGATGGCCTTTACATAAGAATAAGCAACATGTGATTCATTTGTTTTTATGACTGACTCTACTCCAGAGTTTTTCTTTGCCTATGACTCCTTCATTTCCATAATTGCCATGAACGAGTAAGCAAGATGAAAATAATAACGTAGTCGTGGTGTATCCTTTCAATTTTACTTACCCATATAAGTTGAACAGACATTTGGTTACTTTAGGAAAAACTACTGCCATAGGGTCTTCTCGATCTTCAGGGTCATCTTCTAAAAATTGCAGCACTTTGGGTCCGTATGTCATGAACTCGTTTCCGAGGAAGATGTCGATGAGGTAGATGTTCACGAGCACGGCTATCAGATTCGCTGACTCACAAACAACATAACAGATCGCCCAACTCACATGATGACCTCTTGAATTCACTATGTACGATGCTAGCAAAGCTATCTTTTGACTTTTGGCATTTTCCTCCACTTCCAAATCTTTTGTCTTGATACATATATAATCAGAAATTAGAAAAGCCAGAAAAACAGTAATCTAACATTCTAATTCATTTTAAAAATTGGTATTTAGAAATAATTAAAGAAGTAGTGAAGTTATTTCAAGACAGAAATTCTTACATGGAGATTTTGGGTCAAATGGGTGATTTTGTTATTTTCAATGGATTTCCAAATGGCATGTGGTATGTAGGAGATAATTGCCAATAAAAATAGAAAGAAGGGAACCCATTGATAGTAAGCATGATGAACTTTGTCCGATTGCCCGAAAACATATGGAGGACCGCCTAACTTATTGGAGTCAGCAGAACTCAGTCGGTCTAGCGGTGATCTGGATGAGTACGGAACCTGCATACAGTAAATTATGGAGATTGAAACAAGTTTTAATGCATCTTTTAAAATTAATACATCTCTTCACACAGAAAAACATATACATAACTCTCAGGTTTGTATCTGATATTCGGATCTGGTTCACTCACTCACAGTTCACGCTGGCTCCTAGTAGCTTATAGGTAGCTTGTATGCAGCAGCAAAGCAGTAGGGTAAGTATGCACTACTGTGCTGCAAGCTCAGAGGAATATTACAGAAAAAAATCCAAGCATAATAGGACCAACATACTAATGCTCCACAAAAAACAACAACAAAGCAAATACAGGAGTGGGGAAAGTAGCAGACGAAACAGTAGAAAGTAGCACGGAAGCTATCCGACATCACACCAACCCTTCTCTTCCTATTAACAAAAAATACTTTTTATGAATATGCATCACAAATACCGTTAAAATGACCATCCTGTATGTAGCCATGTGGTTGTTACTATCTATACACTTTTTTGCAAAAATAGTTGTGTTTACTTATCAACATGACGTGAGAATTTCCTACCTGCAATATCTGGAAAACTAATAATTTTGTTTTTAGATTTCTGCGAAAGGGACTTACAATTGACTTAAAATAAATGCTCAAACTGTGGAACAACGGTTATTTAGTTGTATCTTGCAATGGGATTATCATTTTGCGACATTAATGTCATATTTCATTTGAAGTCATGAAATAATGCACAGTATGAAAGTCTGGAGTGTTTACAAAAGCTGATATTTTAAACTTCAATTTACCAAACAAATACTGATTTGTTTCTATTATCATATTACTTGGAAGATGGTCAACCGAGCGAGGCTTTAAGGAACTTTCAGCTTCCTTTCCAAAAACATAACAAATGAAAATGAG